>JAPEVF010000603.1:0-27895 GCA_029747585.1 Pleurotus djamor
CTATTTTCAGACATTGAACACCGTCTACTCGCTATCTATATTATATAAATCGTTTCGGGCACACGACTGAGGAGATCGTCGCTGGAGGGCAGCCCATCCAGGTGAAAACCGCAAGCGACGCGACGATATTGACGGGTATGTTCCCCACCAACCTTCTCCAGAATCACTGCGAGAACTCTGCTTTCTATATGATCACGAGGATAGGTCCCCAAGATGGCCAATTTGAAGGGCAAATTGAAATGGACGTATTCAGGCATTGTTATCGAGATCACGATGCATCTCCCTGCGACTTCTCCATCGGGAGCAATATCATGAAGGATGACTGGGATTCGAAGGCCGGCGTTCGTAAAACTGAAAGAAAGATCAATATCACTGGGATTATACTTGCCTACACGAGAATTCCATAGTTCTGAAGCGGTGACCGAGACGACTTTGTTGTGATAACACGGGAGGAGCTCTCCGTGATATTTGTACGTGAAGGGGTTCCTTGGGAGCATCGAGTTGAACTGGGAAGGTTGGCTGAGTTCATTGTCCCAGAAAAAAATATTCCGCTCGTTACTCTCCTCCACGCAAGCGCGCTGTAAGCGGTATAAAGCCCGTTCTTTCCCTTCACCATACGCAGCGGTCAGTGAGACTCCTAGGAGGCCTAAGAGGCAGTACGCGGCGTCTTCAGGAACCGTCGTCTTCCGCGCAATCATGTACGTGAACAGTCTTCTGGCATTGGCTGGAGATGGCTCATACGCAGTGATATCATCAAAAGATATGCCTATTCAGTGTTCACCATGAGCGAGAAAGTCGATTAGAGTAAAACGTTAGACGAACCGGCCCATGACCCAACATACTCCAATGGACGTTCGTCAAATAAGAAATTCTCAACCCTGTCGGAACTTTCGGCGTGTACTTCATCATCTATCATCTCTGGCTCTAGCTCCCCAAAATTCCTCGAAGTGAATTTCCGTACGCCATCAAAGCCTGGATGATGATTGGCAGATGGTTGTTCCAAGTCGTTATTGCTAGGTGCGAAGAGTCTCTGCCACCTTCGGCCAAAGAAAACGATTCGCTTGGGAGCAAGGAGCTCCTGTAACGTCCACCCTCGTGTCAACCACCGATCAAAGGGGATTGACTCTGGTGAATCGGCGTCGAGATAGACAAAGCAAACATGCGCCGTCCGGTACCATGTAAACATGGAGAGGATTGACTCGTCCAGTTCGCTGCTGCTAGATTTATCGATACACGCCGTATCGAGCCATGCATAACGACATCCATAGTCAACGGCAGCGCGAATGAATCCAACGAACTTGGCGCTGTCTTTGAGAACTTGGCCTCCGTTGAGGATGCTTTGGAAGCTCAGCTCGTTGGATCCCCAGACATGTGAGAGGATCGCGAATTTGGTGTAGGATAGGACGAGGCGTTTAATCTCATGTGCATCAAGATAATCACCCACGGCCCCTTCTGGGCGTGAAGAGCCGGTGGATCTGGATCGGGGCACTGTCTGCCTCTGGAGCATGAGGTCTTTTACAGTGTCACGGACCTCGTTTCGGGAGACAAACCGCTCGGAGAAAGTGTCATAAAGTCGAATTGGAAGTGTCGAACATCGTTGGGAGACAACGTCATGGGTAAAATTGTTCACATCCTAGATTGGGTGATGTTCAGAGAAAACTGCCGGACAGCCAAAGAAAGAACACGCTTACTCTTTCCCTAAGACGGGGACACACTTTGGACACATACATGATGGACGTTAAACGTTGAGGATCTTGAGTTTTGAGCGTTTGAATTCCTTGTTGGTGATTATCAAAGATAAGTTCGTCATCGGCTGTGGCGTCTACTGTAAGGTCCTCTCTTCCTGCACTCCAGGGGCGAATTGTCCGTCACCGATTCCTTGTTTGGATGTGCAGGTTGCGTACAGGCCGCGCTGCCGATTTTGACAACCGTTTATAATTCGCAGGTAAGCATCCTGTATTTGCTAAGTGGTAAAGCATCAACCCATTTTCTAAAATAATTGGCAACTGTACAATCAAATCCAAGTTGATCGATTCATGCGGACCTCAAAACGTCCGATTGAACGAACCGCACCCTCGACTTCAGAATATCCACGGTAAGCTCAAAGAGATTCATCGTCGCGTGCTAGAAATAGTGTAGTAGGTCAACGGAGAACGAAAGGAGGACACGATATGGATGAAGGATACCGATATCGAGGCTGGCGTTGGACAGTCAGCGGCCGTTGAGTATAAAGATACGGGTAGCTGTGGGTCCACCAATCAGCCTCACTGACCACGAAAAACGAACGAAGGAACACTCACCCAGGCTGGGGATTATGATAATATCCAATTGGAAGATGCACGCCCGAGTGATAATCATGCGCATCCATCACTTTCGTTCCCAAAGTCTGTCCCATATACCTCCACGCCGGAGCCATAAGCGACTCATACAGCCTCTGATACAGCCCTGCCGTCGCACCCGACACGTTTATTGCATCCCCGAGATGATACATCGCCTGCTGGAACACCGCGCTCGCCGCTCCGAAATCCAAAAAGAATCCCAACACACCCAACGAAGTGGTAATCAACACCGGTATAATCGTATCTTGAATATGTCGTTTGGGGAGTGGATACTGTCCGCGTACCGCCCACTCCCTTTCGAGGAGATGGAGTTTTTGCTTTTCAACATCGAGCGTTCGGAGGCCTATCGCTGAGCTGAAGAGGGAGAGACCCATGGTGACGAGGAACATGGTTACGCCGCCGATGATTTGGACTTTGGAGGTAGCGATTGCCCGGCGTTTGCGGTAGATGTTGAGGGCAAGCTGTTGGAGGGAGTAAGTCGGATGAGAGATTTTGGCGGCATATTGGGTAGAGTCAAAGTGGACGTTCTCGATGAGCTTGGTCATGAAAAACGGTTTGGTAGGTCGATGATGACAAAGTTAGTGGTGTTGGTTTTCGACGGACGGATTGCAATTACTGTGAGGAAGCCAAGAAGAAGGAATGGGGAATTTTTGACGGTTTTGTTCTCGAAGCATGAGTAACGCGAGGCCTTGAAGGGCTCATGACGCTGGACACACAGTTACAAACATATAGCGGCGTCCCGAGCTGTGGGGTTGAAGCTCCTCCAAGAGCTCGTTTGTAGGCGAGCTGTGATATAGAAAGGTACCTGACACGAGCATCGTGACGCCGGAGGGAGTGAGGTAAACTGCGATGACAGTTCGGAGAGATTTGGAGGTAGTGTCATTAAGAACCTATTGTTCGTGGTCGTGTACCCGTGAGATGACGAGATTTGAGGAGGGAGAAAGCGTCGTTCATTAACATCGGTTTGTTTTGCCTAAGAGGCCGAGAGAACAGCGTCCTGACTCAAAGGCAAATACCTCCCCTCCAGGCCTGTAACGGTTGAAAAGGCAGCTTCCTGATCCCCGTCCTTTGGGCGTAGCGAGAATGATGGTAGCTTAGATCGTGATTGGGCAGCATCATTCTTAAAGCCTCACTGGGTGTCCCTGCTTCTGGGGCGCGAGGTAAGCGAAATTTGTGGGTTTCAATTTAGACGTATAGCATCCCCGGTGGTTGGCGAGGCGTTGGCAAATACGCATTGAGCTTGATAAGCCCCCGTCACTCGTTTCATTTCGGTTGCTCGAGGATTGTTGTGGAAATCGATGGCTTGGAGCGTGGAAGGAGTTGGAAGGAAAGACTGCTAAGCGCGTTAGGCGTTTATGGAGGAAATAGCCGAGCGTCCTTTCTGGGTAATTCTTTCCCATGTGTTTCGAACTTCAACGTTTCGGGACCTCCTCCAAATGTACTATTTTCATGGATGCGACAGCCCGTACATTGACATCAATCCCGCTACTTCTGTGGTTCCCTCTTTGATGTCAAAACCCTCCCCAGTCCACGACTTTTCCAGCTCTTCCTCGCGTTTTAACTTTTTTGTCGCCGTTTCTCCCCCGCATTCAAGACTCGTACGCGTGGAGACCACGATAGGCTCTCTCTACTTCATTGAACTGTCGCTAGTAGGCGGCAGGTCTCAAAGCATCAGACGGGCGTGTATATGCAGTTATTGGCCCGTAAGTTATTTCCTTCCTGGCCTTATCAATCTCTGCCTCTCTGTCCTCTGCCCATGCTCATCGATTCAACCGTTCATATTCAGATGTTCACGAATGTAACCATATCTTGCCCTGTCTCTCTCCAGCCTATGGAAGAGAGAACAGCATCGAGGCGAACACCCCCCCTTCAACGGATGCGCCTCGAGACGCAACCTTGGTATATCAAATTTCGACCTCCCAACATCGAAGCCTTCCACCTTTCGTCGGGGATCTACGCGACCGAGTATCGACTAAGGGGATGCTTTAGGCTCAAGAATGAGCGAAGGGTATGTCAAATGTGCGGCAAGGGTATTCCGTGCGTCTTTTTCTTCCATTCTTCCATGGCCTTCCTTCTAACATCCCTCCTTGCAGTCGTCACATCTTTCCTGCGTTGACGGGGTATCAGCCCTGTGTTTTCGGTGTTTACCCTCACTATCTGCTACTCGGTCGCCCACAACAAGATGCTACAAGATCATGACCGTATCGCCGACCACGCACAACCTACCTCTCCCTTCCACGACATCGCTCGTAACCCCCATCCTACCCCGTCGACCTGTTGATTGTACTCATTCAAGTCGACACACCAATGCGTTAGGATCACACCCCAGGGATTTCCTGTCAGCGAACCTCTACCAGAGATGAAGATCCTACTGCGGGTTGCAGCCATTCGAAGCGCGCATTTTCGCGCTTCCACCCCAGATACCGATATTTCTCTCGAGTTTAACACCTCCGACCGTCTCAACCTCCATTCCCGGGGCCTTGCACTTTTCTCAATGACTCTTGAGTCGTGCCCCTCGATGTTGGTCGTTGTTCTGGTGCTGGATGTGCAATGTAGGATGGGTTTCAGAATTTGTTGGAATGGGGAAGGGGAGAGACACGCGGAGGACGTCCAGCTCGTATCCGTCGCCGCCACCTCGTCGTTGATGTCGATCTTTTGCTCCCTCGATGCTCCGAAGCTTGAGGACGGTGCATATGCCGTTCAGCTCCGATGATCGTCATCACCCCACCGGCATAAGCTTTCTCATCGGGCTTGACCATCTTGTCTCCTGTTCCGTCGGTTTTGCAATACGGTGGCGCATTTTAAGTTGGACATGGAGGACTGTGATGGAGAGAGGTGGTGGAGGTGCGGGCGATGAAGGTGTGGGCTTGATGAAGATGTAGGATGGGTTGGTTAGGTTAGGAAGGATAGGACGGGAATGGGCAGGTTGAAGCGAGGGGTGTTGTCACCGTTCTCCGTTGCTACCCTGCACGATGAGTCAAGGTACACGACACAACCGACAACGCGGAGATCCTATCCGCGAATACCCTTTGCTCTTCCTCCCGGCGACCAATACCAGTTGGACTGGTGTCTTCTCGGAACGCCCTCAATACCGCTCGCACCTTCTTCACCCAGGATGAGTCCTGCTACTCGTGGGGATCGCAGCTCCTGCGCTATGGGATATAGGACATAGGTTTATGGACGTGGCTGACCTAGACCTAGATGATGTTCACGGCCGCACCGAACGACCAACTCGTGGCACCTTTGACACCAGATACCTATCACCACCGCCTTGGACACCGTATCATCGCCTTCAACACCCTCCTTCTAGCTTCGAGAACGGCGACCCCATGCATTTCTTAACAAGGAACACGAGTTTCCCCGCTGCCATCGCAACTGTCGTAGTTTCTTCAGCTCGCGCTGCGACCGCTTCTTCAAGCTCTTCTCGTGGGTCGGGAATTCTTCCTGCAGTCATGGCAGGGCAAAGCAGTGAACGTAGCATGCGTAGGGGATGTCGATGGGCAATAATAAGGGAGAAGACGGCAGTGCCACTGCTGATGGATCCCACCTATATTTCAGCTGCCCCTTCCCCACGATTTCGTCGCTGGGCTCAGGGCTCGGACGATGAAGATGCTGGGCGATTCCTATCCACTGTTACCACCGCCTCATACCAACTGGATCTTACCGTTCCCGAGAACCTACCTAGACGTCGAGGAAGGGGGACGCATTCAAAGAGAACCATGAGCTCGATTCTCCCATGGCATCACCCACCACTTGCAATCTTGGGTAATTGTTCTTATCTCGTCTCCCCGCTCCTTCGGGAGCATGACGAATTGAGGAGTTCCTACCCAAAGCTCAAACGATATCGTCTGAGTCCTCGACGCTGGGGGGAGATGGCTGCTCCACTCAATCTACATCGAATCACTCATCATCTTTGTTGGGGTCAGTCCTGACTCCTGGACGTTGATCACCTCGTTCAATGAGAATGGGGAAGCGTGCAGCCCACGCTGTAGAGGCGATGGCGACTGGACGATGAAAGGATGAGGTAGAATGGATTAGTGGGGAGGGACTGGTTGTATTGCTGACAGTTGGTTTCAACGCCCGCTTGACTTCCCAACGCACTAGCTTGTCGTCTCGTACGCTGTCGAGAGCTACTCTTGCTCTCTGAATAAGGATACTTCCACGTTGCTTCCACGGACTTTGCTTTGATGTTCATACTGTACATGCCTTGATTCTCTCCACCGTTCTTTTTCTCCCTATCTTCGTACTTGTACCCATGCAGGCTGACATACTGAGTCCGTTTCCTGGTGTCATTTATATATGATTTCGTTGAGTCGTTCCTCATATTCCAAGTCGTAGACCAATCGTAGACTATGCTGTCTATGTACGCAGCCAGCGACTAATTCATAACCGGCGTCAAAAAGCCAAATGGCTTTTGTTCCTTCAACCATCTCCACATTTCCTATAAGCAATACCTCAACGATGGTTGGTCGCAAGGAAGAAACTTTCTCTCCAAACTGTCACTAACCCATTACCAAGCCTGTCTTCACCGATTTCGCAACACAGCAAATCATCGATGCTCAGATCGCTGAGCTTGGAAACACAGCCGCATCACACGATTTACGCCGCAGAAGGAACACACTCACTATGATCTACAATCTTCCCGAAGATATATTGACAATCATATTTCTTCTCTGCAAAAATCGCTCTGAAATACTCAAAATTCCGTCGCTCTGGAGGACCATCCTTTCCGTGTGTATCCAGTGGCGTCAAGTCGCTTTGGCTACTCCCCGATTCTCCAATAGCATCGTTCTATCAGAGCCATGCAATGTGGTAACGATGCTCAATTGCTCAGGACACGTACCGATCCGTCTATACTACCCATTATCCTACATCTACGGAGATGGACCGGAGACGACTTTGTCCCAGACATTGGCGAAAAGCGCGTTTAACCATGTGATAGAAAATGGCGGTGGGAGGCTTGAATCCCTCGTTATCCAGTTCGGACTTCAGACAATCCCCGAATTAGTCCAGGCCTTCGACACTGCATCTGAATCTCAAGGCGGCTCCCTTCAAGAATTGGTATTATCTTACGATGAAACCAGTCACATCTCCCTCTGCATCCTACCTCATCCGTTACCCTGGACATTCATGCCCTCTCTACACACCCTGAAACTCTACAGTGTCCTCATTCCATTACCCAGAATGGCGGTACTCCCATCGCTTACCAGACTGACCCTGTGCTGTCAACTACACAGCGGCACGGGTGTTCCTGTTCTCTACGCGGTTAGATTCCTTGAAAAAGTGCCCAATGTCAAAATCGCGACCATCAAAGACCTTTCCAACCATCTCTCCCTTTCTGCGTCAAACGAAGAAGCTCGTGCTCTCCCTATTTCACTACCCAGCCTGGAGTCGCTTACCATCAAATCTGACCTGGTCAACGGATGTAAATTCTTAGACTGTTTGAACATCCCGAGTTTGGCCCATCTTCATTTATCCCTCACCAATTCAGTGGATGCAGGCCCTCCAACGGTTGCGACCTCAGAGACACGCCTCTCGGTTCTCGCTACGATAAGTGCGCTCCTCTCAAGCTTCTTGACTTTGCCCTCTCACCAGAAACACATATCCGCGGTCGTGAGACCATCCGAGTCTTCCATCAAAGTCAGTGTTGGCTCTCCGGTACCCGGCACATTTCGTAAAATCCACGTCTCACATCAAGATCACTTCTTTGCACCTCACGACTTCCTCAATACTTTGGAGTCGAGCAAAATCATATCCAACATCTCAAAGTTAACCATCTCTCGAGGAAATCAAATCGCCTGGTTCAATACCGAGGATGATGTACATGACGATTCCGCCCATCGGTGGTCGAAAATTCTGCCTTCATTTAATTCGCTCAAATTGCTTTGCATCACTCACAACCCTTTGTCATTTCTCTCAACTGTCCTGCAACCTTCGCACCCCGTTCTGCAAGATCAGAGTGAAATTCAGTGTGCAGATCAGGAACCTTTGGTGACAGGAAACGCGTCGCTTCAGTTCATCAGGTTGACTCACGTCTGGAGTTGTACTTCGAGCAACGTTTCCGCTGACACTAACCCGTCGTTGGCCTCGCTTGCGGTTACAGCCATGCCGACCGTCAATATTACTACGGGGGAAACAGGCGCAGTGGATGAACAGGTTGGAAGATGTGTAGGAACAGAAGCAATTTCGGAGGATGAGGATATGGGAAACGATCTCATGAAGCTCATCAAGGTACTCAAGGCACGACAAAATGCCGGGAGGCCCAAAATTCGGTTCACCCTTGAGAAGTGTGGTATCAATCTGCGGCAGATTCAATTGCTCAGAGAGCATGCGGAGGTCAAATGGGATGGTAACGAAGCTGCAAACACTTTAGCCAGTGAGCCGGCAGCCGCGTAGTGCATGATTAATCAGACCTAAGTACCCTCCCCACGGCTTGTCACTGAAATTCTCGTACCAATTGTCCCATTTCCTTCGACCTTGGTGTGATGGTGCACTTGAATGGGCGCAACTTCCTATGAAAGCCATCCACGAAGTATTGTCAGTCAGGTAGCTGCTCACACAAATTGCATGATTCACGTACGTAACGAGGATTGGTTCGAGCTCGAGATCGGGGAGAACATCCCTCCCGAACTCGTCTTTAATGGGTGTGATGTTGAACGCACGTAGCGTCGACACAAGAACAATCCAAATTGTGTCCCAGGCGAATACTCGGCCTGGACAAATCCTGAAATCGAAATCAAGCCTGAGTTCAATGCAACGAGACCATAGATGTGGGATAAGGACCAGCGAACGTACCTCCGGCCATAACCAAATGAAACTCGAACGATGTCCACAAGTGTCTCGTTCAGTTGACCATCTTCACCAATAAACCGTTCGGGCATGAATTTCTCTGCGTCTGGGAAGTACTCAGGGTTCCGCATCATAGCCCTGGTGCCACAAAGGGTCAGCGACCGACTGAAGCGAAACGGGGAAGGCTTCAAAAATATGGCCTTGGTTACCAGATGTTAGCCATGATGATCGTCCCTTTAGGGATATGATATCCACGATATGTGTCTTCGGATGTGGACAGATGGAAAAGACCTAACGCAACCATGAGTTATTCTTCATTGAAATTTGGTAGAATTCAAACCTAGTGGTGCGAACGGCTGCCACCTAGAGCCAGAGAATTTGAGTGGGAAATAGAACTGAAGATAGATCAAACAAACCGAATGAGCTCCCATACGACCGCTTGGGAGTATGGTAGCGAAGGTAGGTCATCGAAGGTCGGTAGCAGGGGAACCTCCGAGCGAGTCTCTTGGGTTTCGTGGATCCTTGAATTGAGAAGATCGTCGATCTCCTGCTGAGCCTTCCGCTGAACCTCTGGGAAATGTGTCATAGCCGCGAAAATGTTCAACAACGGAGCTTGCGTGGTATCCGCTCCGGCTGGCGAATCGACCGAGTTCGAAATGACATTGTGGGGGTGGGTAAAATAGTCAGACTATATTTCAGGAGGAAGAAATAAGTGGACGCACCTGAGAACGCGACCACTGTAGCGTCTTTGATCAGGTCTTCTTGCGACGCGGAGATATCTCCGTCAACATTCGCTAGTGTTCGCTCCAAAATACAGGAAGGAGACGAAAATGTAGACGATCCACCAGCTTCATCCTGTAGAACACCAGCCCCATAAGATGAAGTCGCACAAAATGGGGAGAATCAATGGCTTACACGACGCAACCGCTCCGTAACTTCAACGTACGGCGTGTCTATCATCTCCCTCAAGTCCTTGTGCGCGATCTCCGCGTACTTCAGGAACCCTGTTCCAGGAAACCATCGGGGAAGATACTGCAACACTGGAAAGGTATCAACCAGGAACGAACCCGCTCCTAGTGCGTTATCGAAATGCTGGATTGCTTTCCTAGCTCGCACGATGTGCGGGTTGCTCTCATAGGTGATAGATATACCAAAGGTCGCTTCGAAGATCGCAGCTGCGGGAGTGCTTCAACGGTTCGAAAATTCACAATCAGTGATATTCGAATCGGGCTGGAGAATAATACACTTGCAACCGAGTGTGCTCAATGAAATCCTTAGGGGAATCGAGGAGTCGTCGAACGAACCGCCTAGCATGTTTGGTTTGAATAGGGCGAAATAGCGCCATGTTGGACGGATGTTCCTTGAAATTCTGCCAGAACAGTTTCCGTCGCGCACGCCATGCATCACCGTAAGGCTGGAATACGAAATTTCCACCCCACCCTATGCTATGAAAACCATGTTAGTCGGTTAGTGAAGAGGTGGAAGAAGAATGAACACGCACAGTTTCCGCAACATGACACTGTCTGGTCGACTAGACGTTAGCGCAGAACGGTGATTGAGGAGTTCGTTTGCGCTCTCCAAAGAGCTCAAGATCATGATAGGCTGACCGAGCACCTCGAAATACAGGATATCTGTATCTAGAGGACGAGAAGATGATCCGTGAGCGGGAGTAGCTACATCAAAGCGAGAAGACTCAACTAAACTCCTTAGCCCATTCCTCGTACTTGACCCATTGACGTTCCGCAGGTGCTTCGAGCAGACTTCCAATAATCGGGTATCCTCTCGGACCAGGGGGATGAGGGTAGCGCCTACAATACGGTCGCCAGACCAAAGCAACGAACGAGACGACGGATAAACCTACGAAAAGCAGGGTTATCATGACGATAAGCTGGTGGGAAGGTCAAAGGTTGACCAGCCTTCTCTCGCGGTCCTAGGGAGGCCCTTTTAAGTGAGGTTCCACAAAGAAGCATGGAGAGTGTACGTACCAAAAATCTTACTAATCTGGTAACACCTCGGACTCAGCGTTTCGCGGACGGAGTCTCACCAAGTAGCCAAAATAGATGATCCAAAGCCAAAATGACGACTGGGCGATAACCGATCGCGGGGGTACAAGAGACCGGGCGCGAAACCATGAGGGTTGCGAAGTTAGTGATGGGGGAGCTCATGGCCTGGATCCATTGTTTCTGTTTGCAGTCCGATTAGAGTTTCGATCCGTGCTGGTGGAGGAGGGGTCGTATGTAATGGAGACGGACTGAGTTCCCCTGCTCAATGTCAGGTACCCCCAGAATGAAGGAACGACCCCGGTGCATTGAAATCGCCAGTATTGTACCGCTCTGAGCCGGGGCCCGCCTAACCTGTTGGTCTTGGACGAGCCTGCGGGTATATCGAGTTGATGGGGATTGATAGTGGTCGAAAGGGACGGGGTTTAATCGCCTTAGGAGGCTGAAAAGGCTGGATTCAAAGCTTGAATCTTGCGTCAATATGAGGTACCTTCTATTACTCACTTGATCGTTGACTGTAACGTCCGACAATCCTTGTACTAAACGGTGCTCGGCGAGAAGCATCGGTCATAAGGCACGTCGAGAGTCTACAATGGAGCAACGATGCTGCAGATATGCAGGAAGGCCTGACAACACGGAAAAGCGTCAGTGACAACCTCCGAGGAAGTCTGGGCTTTTTGATCGTACTCATCAAGTTGTAGGTCCCTTCGTCGTATTCTTGAATTAGGTATTCCGAATTCCCGTAGAAATGTCGACGTATCCGAGTGCTCTGAGATGAGTCAGATAACGACCAAATGTGGTGAAAGGCAAGGGGAGGCAGGGCGTCTAGTCACAACCAAAAAAAATTGGTCGTTCCTCCGTTCTACCCACCGAGCAGGTTACATATTCATCCACACGCATGCGATTTCAATACCTGTAAGGACATCTAATAGCCTTCCGTATATTAGCCCCTCGTTACGCTAGCCTCTGGGACACACTCCATAAAGGTCAACGATGGTGTGGCTAGAGCAGGACGACTACCTACTCTACATCCACGCAATCGCAGTCTGGAAAGACCCCATAGAAGGTACCATAGCCTACTCTACTTGTAACGAATCTACGTATCCCGACCCGTGTAGAGTATGCGTCCGACACATCACATCAACCGAAATAGTACGAAGGATTCGAACATATGAAGTAGAACGAACTGGGTCCATGGAGCACAGAGCAAGCGAACCGCGTACAAGAAACAAGATAACACAGAATATCAAAGCACATTAAAGAGGGCGAAAGTTCGAGTAAAATATCACTAAAGTACGAACATGATAACTGAGGAAAAGTCCGTCATGAAGTGAAAGCGTACTGAGCATCAAGAAACGGGGAACAGCGAGTACACGAGTATAAAGACAAGACATGACAGTGTCCTCTATGCTCTATGAAGCTTGAGCAATGGAACCGACGAGATGTCGGAGTAGGAGGTGCTTTCTCGCCTTAATCCTTTTCTTCTTCCTCCAGCAAAACCACCATTGATCCTGATCTTCTTGCCATTGCATCCCACCACCACCCAAGCGGATATCGTATCCGGAATCGTCGACCACGACCGTGACTGAGCACGCCGAGTAACGACGAAAGGCTAACATCACGATGCGGGAAGACCGAGGTGGAAGTGTAGCGCGTACACATGCAGCATGAAGGATAGAGGCGGGGTGGAGGGTGAAGCGGTGAAGCTCGAGCTCGAGCTTGAGAGGCTGAAGCGTGAGTGCATCGTTTCATATTTCCCTGCACGAGAGGCCGATCGTTTTTCAGTCGTTAGCGACGGAGGAAGGGGTGGTGGCGGTACGAAGTCGGAGGATGAAGAGAAGGTCTTCAAATATGAGTGACCCATTTCCCGTCGTTGCTTGGGGTTCAGCGCTAGCAGCTGCAGCTAGCTCATGATCAGCCACCTCAGCTTCATGGATATGACAGCTGTACCCATCCACCATAACCATCACGGGTTGAGGTGACGAACGGTGGACAGAGACGATGTCATATACTGAAACGCTCGATGTCCACCGTCCCTCTTCATCCTCCACTTCCGTATCCTTTTGCTTGTCGAAGCGACGTTCCTTGACAGTGTCCCGCAGATACCACCTCCACGATGACAGCGACCTCCAATCCTAGCACCACCGCCACGGAAATCATACCAGCATCGGCAACAAAGGGATGACCGCCGACTATCTTCTTCAACAGAGACACCCTTCCTTCCTCGCCTACAAAAGTCCCAGACAACGACCAAAGTATTCTTGGAATTGCAGTCGTTCGTCGGCAGGGACCAAACGGGAAGGGCACGGTACGAGGAGAGGGTGGAATGGATGGTGGTCTTCTCTGATCCTCTTGTGGGACCACGGACAAGGAGCAGAGCCTCAGCTGTTCGGACGCCACCACCACCACCTCGTCCCCACGACCACAACCAAGGCTACCGTCTACCCACAATGAAAGACGGCACCGCCGAGATGACCGTTGTCAATATCGAGCCCGATACCCGAACGCTGTCACGAGACGGAAATTGGAGGGCATTGGAGTACTCTATCCGACGATAGCATGACAGCGACGTCGGGACTGGCAGTGAGAACGCTGCCAACGGTGCTGGTAGGGAGGGTGGATGATGGAGGAATACCGGGATTATGAGGAGAGCGGTTTGGACAGGGAAGGGAATTGTCTGTGATGGGATGGGATATCGTGTGTTAGATTCGAACTCAGGTGGGAGCAGCGATGATGGTCACGTCGTGCCCATCTCCGGCGACATCCACGTCCATCACCAACTCTGGGCGCGACGAACACGATGAGGACGCGAGGATAGGATAGGATTGACTGAGCATTGGCGATTGCCGAGGAAGGACGGTGGTTTGGATATGGGAGGTGGCGATTACAACTGATGTCCTGTGATAGTTTCCTCTAAGGGTTTCCAGGGAGAGGGAGAGGTGCGTGGTGTGTGTTCGACGATGTGTGGTTCGAGAAGGTACAACACTGATTTCGTTGTGGTTATGATTGATGGAATGAGGGACCGTCAAGACTGGGACGGCGATACCATCGTGCCGTCTGGCATCCACTTCAAGCGAAAGCGGCGCGTGCAATCGGTAAAGCCCCATCGCAAGAACCGCAAGAGACATAGGTGATGGGTGCCGGCGAACATTGGAACGTTGAAAACCAAGGGGGATAGAAAAATGGCTGGGAGTAACGGTGGATACCCAGCTCGTAGCTACATCCGCAACAGAAGGAAAACGTGGGTGGGCAAGAACTCATTAGATCATGATGAGTTGCGGACGTACCATGTGCTGTCCGTGTCATCTCCAAATTCAAGGTATCGTAGACCAGAAATCCCGCACTGAGCTCACCACTGCCTCTGGGAGATGGCGTCGATGTATACGTTGAGTACTTGGGTATTGTCAGGGTCCTGTCCGCAGGTGAAAGCGAATCCGAATCCAATGGAGACCCAAGACATCTTGATTGTGAGCGTATAGCGTGTAGGAGACCAGTAGCAGTGCCGAATCGGTCTGCATGATTGAGCTATGGGTAGACGGAGGAGAGTTATATGTGAATAAGGGAAGATGGCACAGATACTCACAGCTATTTGGGAGCCGTCGAAGCTCCAACATCTGGAAAGGCTTCGGTTTACTTTGACGGAGACGGTGACAGTTTGGCAAGGTCAAGAGACTTTAGAGGCGTGATTCATCTCTGGTACGCTTCACCAGTCTCTTCTCCGTCTAGCTCTGAGTCCACCCCAGTCGATTCCCTCGATTCCATCCTAGTCTGACGTTCCGACCAACAGCCGCCTTCGATGGATGCATCACAGTGGAGCCAATCGTTTTTGTACTATATGCCGATGCGGGATGGAAGCAAAGCACATAATGAAGACCATGGTGACGAATAAAAGAAGAGACGGAGGAGGAGAACGTCGTCGATGACAATGCTGATGCAAAAGGCGAGTGGCTATGCTCTTTGCTTTGTACACCAACCGATACCAAAGACCCCTGTCTGCTAGCACCTTCCCCTCGACGTCGTATCCTCAGCGCATTCTGCACTCAATGTAGCTCCCAACAAAACGTTGTTGCTCCAGGAATATAACCTAAATACTCAGATAGCTCTAGCTATACTCTTTGAGCTGTGATATCCGCCATTCCATCGCAACTTAATGCTCACTATCCTATTGCTCTGCTGCCTCACAAAAGCTCACTCTGCCTTGACGCTGCCACCGAATGGAAAAGGCTTGTCCAGGTCTCTCCATCTGTCACCCAGTTGTCTGTAACCTCCTCCAACTCAAAGTAATCAGCTCTTTCTCTTGAGCACTCTCACCGATACGAACATGGTCGGGGTTGCAGCAGTTCAACAGAAACCGAAAGGAAGTCGTAGTCCACGCGCAACCCAGCTCTCCGTCACTCTTTCCTAAGTCTCACAGCTGCTATTCGAGTACCAGGCAATCCTACCTCGGGTGACACTCTAAACGCTGTATCTTCCTCATTCTTCTCACTGAACTGCGGACTTCGCGCGAGGTCACGGACGAAAGCCAAATCCACACGAACTCGCAAAGGGAATGAAATCAGGGAACCGTGCAAAATATGAACAGGTACGACGCACCCTCCACAACCGAAACATATGAATTACGGGTACGAACCACGAGCCCATCAAAGGACTGTCTTTTGTTCATCTCACCTGAGAAGGGCATATCTAGGAGGCAAAGAGCTATACACGTCCTTCGTCCCTCCAAGAAGATATCCATGTTCCTTCCCAGACGACAGAGTGTACTTCCTCTCCTGAGCCATGCACTTTTGAGCCAGCCTACTACACGAGGTCCAACAAGAAGATCTTCTCCGTTAAGACGCTGACTCCCAGAGATGGCGAAGTAGTAAATTCAATATTTGAAACGAATGCGAAAGCCAGCGAAGATTGCAGAATAGTAAGTAAGGCATTTCGCTCAGTCGACCTGTTCAGTAGTAGGATTATCTACTCCAAAACAGCGACGGAAGTCAAATCAAAGCGTGTAGCTCTCAACCGTCCCATCGGTTTCAAGGCTCCGGGGCACGGAGTCAAAACCATGGCGTTACTTGGAAAGTCCGAGGATTATGGTGCGTTAATCCACAGTATGGGGGGAAAGCGCTAACTATACTAACAAGGTAGTGGATAGAACGTCGTTCACAAACGAAACTTGATGAATCCCATGATCTCGCACTGGGGTCTTCTACGCCCGTCTATGTTGTTTTAGCGGTTGGGTCGTACTTGGCAACTTTCCATTAGTGGTGGTGTGGTTCTACGAGCTCTGTAAGTCCCCCCTGTACACGCTTATGAGGCTTCTCTGCGAAACATACTTAAAAACGTTCACAGGACTGGGGGAAGGTTGCGAGACCTACTCCAATCTTCCCACCAGCTTATCGCCATGATAACACTCCTCTGTCTGCTGGTGCCATTGCTCGCTGCCGTTATCACATTTGTCCGGCGAACTCATCGTATCCGTTATCCTCGCCCTCCTGGTCCGCGAGGGTACCCCATTATCGGAAGTCTCCTCGAAGCACCTACTCAGCGTCATTGGCTCAAGTATGCTGAATGGGCTGACGGATACAGTTGGGTATCTCCATTGACAGCGATTGGTGCTTCCGAACTCACCCATACGGTCGTCGGTCGCCTTTCAGACACGGATGTTGTATACTTCGAGGTAATCGGCCAACCGATCATCGTTCTAAACTCGTTGGAGAGTGCGAACGAGCTACTAAACCGCCGTTCTGCGCTCACGTCGAGCCGACCGGATAGCGTGATGTTGCATAAGCTGTACGCTCACATTATTTCTGCGCTGTATAGATTGACTGACTGGTGAATGCGTAAAAGCATGGGATGGGATGGAAACTTTACATTCCAACCGTATGGTGATCCATGGCGCATACGAAGGAAGTTATTCTGGCAGAACTTTAAGGACAACCCATCCAATCTATCGCTATTTCGCCCGATTCAAATCAAGCATGCCAGACAGTTCCTACGACGCCTTCTCAACCATCCCGATGCTTTCATCGAACATACTCGGTTGTTCGCTTCCATTCTGGTTGTTGAAGTATAGCGTCCGCTAACTTACAATTTTCCACCGTTCAACTTTTCAAGTATTCCCGTGGCGACCATATTCGAGGCGACGTTCGGTATTTCCATCACCTCGGAGAATAATCCATATATCAAGCGTGCACGGAAAGCCATCGAGCATTTCGACAACGCCTTTGCAGCAAGCTTGTTCCTGGTTGATTCCTTCCCTGTATCGCAATATCTTCCTCGTTGGTTCCCGGGCACTGGGTTTCTGAAGTATGCGGATGATGCACGTAAAGACTTGAGGGACATGATTGATACGCCATACGCTGAGGTCACAGAGATATTGCGTCGAGTGAGTCTTTGGTTCGCACTGAATTTAGCCCCATCTAACGTGTGCTTTGTCTAGGAAGAAGCTTCTGGATTCTCCAGACCTTCATCCGCTTCATGCGTGCTAGAGAGGATTCTATCAACGTTCGACGGTGAGCTGACCGCATCTCAGGAAGATTTAGTCAAAGACGCTACAACTGTTGCTTTCTCTGGTACGTCCGACTAGCTCGTCATCATCCTCATCCACCTCTCACTGTTTGCGTTTTCTAACACCTTTCCGTTTTGTCCACATTCTCAACTTCAAGCTGGCGCCGATACCACCCTCGCCCCACTCTTGAACGTCTTTGCGGCGATGACTCATTTCCCCGAGGTCCTGCCGATGCTAACCTACTCCCAAGCAGTTGTTTGGGAGCTTCTCAGGTACTCTCTCGCCGTTCACGTTTCGTTTCCCACCTCCTTACATACCCTGTAGGTGGCAGCCCTTTGCACCCTTAGGTTTCGCTCTTAAGTTCCGTTGTAAATGGTGATGCATAAACTGATCAATCGTCTAGGTCTTTTTCATCTCTCCACATCCGAAGACACATATCGCGGCTATCATATTCCCAAAGACACGACCATCATCGCTAATATCTGGTCAGTGAAGCGTTATTTGTGCGCTGACAATATCTCTTGTCAGGGCTATCATGCAGAACCCAGAACACTTCCCAGAGCCGACAAAGTTTGACCCCGATCGATTCATCGACGAGGACGGTCAACTAAACGAAACGCTTGTCGACATTATCCGGCTGTCATTTGGACTTGGCCGGAGGTTCGTTCATCTACTTCTCGCGTCGAAATTACATGCTTATCAGAGTGGTTGAACATTAGGATTTGTCCTGCCCGAAGCTTTGCTTGGGACACTATTTGGATTGTACTTGTTTCGACGCTGAGGGACTTCAACATCTCGCCGATCAAAGATGAATTCGGTCGTGATGTCCTCCCAAGGTTAGAATTAGAACCGATGATCATCACGTTCGTGGTTTCCGAAAATTTTACAAGTGTTTTCCCGACTGATGAGGGTTTCCCCAACGACTTCTACAGGAAGTTGCGCGCTTTCGAGTGCACTATTACGCCAAGGTCGAAGGAAATGAGGCTATGTGTACAAGAGTACGAGTGATAAAGAATATTAAATATGATGCGTAGTAGAAGGAGGATTCATATCTTTCGCACCACGGTCAGACTCAGAGCGAGAACAGGGCGAATCGGATGAGTCACCCCGTTACTCCGCCCTTCCCCACATCCCATCACCTCACCTGTCGACCACGAGCGAAGTTGACTGGGAACAAGCACGGGGGACTGAACCAAGCGGTCGCACATAGCAGGAAGTGGAAAGCATACATAGGCGTAACGAGTTGAGGGTATAAAAGGTGGATGTAGTGTGCCGAACGCAGAGCGAAAATTTGACAGTGGTTGGAGTTCTTTCCACTCGAAGGTAGCAACCTCGACAGATCGCACGCATTCGTTGGGAGGATGAAACTAAGAGGAGAGCAAGGTGGATGCGGATGCAAAGGAAGAGGGGACGCGAACGAAGGAACGGTCTTGGAAGTAGGTAGCTTGGGTTCCCGTTGTCGATTGGTGTTGTCTACTATCGGGTACCAGCCAGCGACCATTGACCCCAGCTTGCATCAGAACGCTAGTCATAGCCAAAGTGCGTCGGGCCGATCATCAGCATGAGGGCATGGGTAACGAGAGGATGCAGCATGTATCGACGCTCGCCCTTCCCCTTACCATTGCTCTTCCACTTCCATCCACCCTTGCAGCTTTCTTGTAGCTTCGGTCTTCGTCGGCACCGGTTCCATCACTGTCACCAGCCCGAACGCCAGTCCCAGCACCACCGCCATTTTCGAAGGCGTAGTAACCTCCGCCACCGTCCAAAATCGACCAAGACGACGAAGGCATTCTGCTCCTCAGTCCTTCCACCCAGGCAACGACGCACGTAGCGTGGTCGTCAAATCGAAGCCGTTCGCTGGCGGCGACGAAGGAGGAAGTCATGTTGTGAGGACATATCTTTGACTCTTGCTGGAGCCACCGAGGGGCAGTAACCACGATGAGCAACCGACCAACGCCTTATTCTCCATCACCACCGTGACTAGCAATCGGCGACCAACGACATCAGCAATAGCAGAAAGACGGTGTAGCGGAGCCACTGATGGGAGACGACCAATATCCGCTGTTCCCAAAGCTCGCCGCAAACGCTCTGAAGGCAGAACCCTTGCATCATGTCCCATTTGTCAAGCATTGGTTGGACGTGGGTAGGAATACCATGACAGGTATAAAGGGCGAAAAAAAGACATGACCGACAGCCAACGTCAATGCGGATACTGGGCGTGCAGCTCACGCGATCCGTCAATGGCGAGCGACATGGGATGGATTGAGGGTGTCGATCGGGTAAAGGTAGGAACACGCTAGTTACGCGTTGAGCTTGTCCGAGAAATACGAGGGCAAAAGTTCGGAGGTCCTTTCATGTGTTCCATCCTATTTCCGGCTAGATGAATGAGGGAAAGTAAAGGCAAACGGAGAAGAAAGGGTGGAGGGGGTTCTTCCTAATCTAAGATGTATGGAGTAGGGGAAAAGGGGAGAATCATCGCACTCGTGTTCGCAGAGGCTATACGACGATACTCTAGAAGGGAGGATCAAGACTGAAGGTGGGGAGCCAAGCCTTGATGGTTTGGGACCAGATGGGATCGGTACATTTGGGGAAGGGCATAAGGAGTACGCTCCGCATTGAACAGGGACACATAATTCGACATCGCGTCCATGGCTGACGAAGGGTGTTTCATGTCTTCTGACGTAACTGGAAGAGGGTGGAGGGGAGCAGGGCAAGGGAAATGGGCCGAAGCGGAGGGAGGTGATGGTTGAGCGTCTGGAATCGAAGCCGAAGGCCAACGCTAGGACCCGGACAGAGAAAGCGATGGATTCATACTGGTACGGGACGAGGGTGAGAGGAGCAAGAAGGATGAAGATGACTGGCGTACGTAAGGATCTGAGGCTTACGCTCGAAGGATGTTGAGGCGAGGGGGCTGGTTTATCTTCAGTGCGAGCGTAGATCGTAGACGAAAAGAGACTGGTCATGGCGTGGAATCGACGGGTTCGAGCTTGGAGATGGGTAGGCGACGACCAGACGAAGAAAACTCCGAGCTAGAGCAATAAAAGATGGTCAATATTAGGTGTAGGGCCAATAGAAGACATCACAGGGACTCACAGTAGTCTGAAAGTCTCGAGAAAGGGTCCGTGCTGCGTCGGCTGGGGACGGGGTGTCGTACGCTGACGGGTGCTTCGGATAGCATGGAGCGCTGTTCATCGTCCGCAGAATCTCCATCTTGCCCATAACTCGTAGCTTCTCATTCTACCCTCCATCTACTCTATCTCTGGTCCATCCTATTCCAGAAATCCCGCGTTCTCGATCCAGTCGTAGACTCCGATGCGTCGTATTCAAGCAAGTTGTTTTCATTCTTCATTTATTCGGTGCGAAGGAGCATCAGTGCACACTCGGAAGGACATGACAAGGAAGAAAGAGATGGAGGAAAGATAAAAGAAAAGTCGTCGCTGAAAATGGTGGGTGGCTGTGCCTTTGCTTTGCACACGAAGTTCGTTCCCAAACAATGTTCTCCTCGCTCTGTGGTGTTACTGCCAGTCGTCTGACTGATAGACGGTCTCGACTGAGCTATATTATCTACCTAAATCATCTCTCTTTTTTTTGTCTTGCTCCTGAACCGCCGATTCCGCATGGGCTCTGTGTTCCGTACGAAAGCTACTTACAGCCAGATGAGAACATCACGGATCAAATGAAATCACTGGGCAGGAAAAAGTTTGGGCAATCGTTCAACACCTGTTTAATCAGTTCTCATACAAATTCGATCCACCGCATCGTCAAAGGATTATCTTTTGTCCACATCACCTGTGAACCGAACGGAACGGACCAAATCCTCTATAAGAGGGAGGGCAAGGATTCATCAGGCGAGACATACCGCAGTGAGTGACTCTCATTCGTGACGATAAGACCGTTCACACCACTAGAAGAGCGAGAGAACTTTTGCAACGCACATACCAGTCTAAATGGTCGGCGCGAAAACAAAACACCACCGATGTCCAAGGAAGTGAGGGTTGGGACGGTCAACTGGTGTGCGTCACCAGTCCACCGAGCATAAGAAAAGACAATTTTCAGTCAGAATTTGAGTCCGAAGAGCGTATGATCATGTCCTCGGTCGTGGAGTGAAGGACTCCATACTCGTCAAAGTAAAATAAGGCACGCGTCCACACCAACCACAGCCCAAGTCCACACGCGGTTGCGGCATCCGAAGTACGTTGCGTTTCGCTCAGCCGACCTGTTGAAGGAGAATGGGTTTAACGTTACTCCATTGCCTCCTACATTATCACACACAAGCGCATCGTCCACTGAGGATACTTAGACAAGGCAAGAAAGGCAGGTGACAGTAACCGTCATCGAATTCTGTGAACGAGAACCCTCTTGGGACTCTAAGTGCAATCTAAGTGGTATGAAAAAAGGACTCATCATGATTCCAAGCGGTGGGCCAAAGTGAGTGGGGTGGATATGATTCTGATGGACAAAGTAGTGTGTTTCGTCCAGATGACTTGTTTCAATTTTGGATCGGGATGCGTCAATGTAGAAGGGTCTCTCAAGTCTCCCCCACCAATTCGTACTCTACGTAGATCATCCACGCACGATGGATAAGTAATCAAGCTCACCGGCACCAATCGAGAGGCATCGTAACCGTGTACAGCGGTGAGCCGTTTCAAAGGGGAAAAGGAGGAAGACGTTGTCACTTTGGTGGCCGGGCTACTTTGACCGTCTATGTACGACGCAGCAGCCTAAGTATATTGGATTTTGGTTGCTCAACCTGTTGTTGTGGAGGGAATGCACCATCCCTCATAAATTGGACGCACGCACCGACTCATCGCCGTTTGGACTCTGGAGGGATGGGCTAGGGAATCGGGATGCCAATACCAATCGGGACGTTCGCATCGGGGCAACACTGACAACCACGAAGATGATCGATGACGGTTCAAATTCAAATGTTTAACGTTAAAACGACCGACACACCTGGAAATTTGAGACCGGGAGCCTTACTCATTCCCAAGTCTCCCCTTCCATCTCGTAAATGTCACCCAACTGACTCGACGAAGATGACTGACTAAAATGGCGTGAACACTCGAATAATCACGTCAGCATCGAAGGGGCACTAGTTCTTCTAGTATAACATGCAAGCAAAAAAGAGGCGAGCTCGCTCTCCATGGCATCCCCTTCGCAAGCGGAGTCCTCCATGCGAGGTGCTGGCTGTACCGTTATAGGGATTTGCTCACGCAACCTGGGAATGTTTGGTTGCGAACAGGGGGTTCACCATTGCTATTTTTACAGGTACTTCTGGTACAGACGTTCGCTCGTGTCCTCAGTGATAACAAGAACTCGGAATCCGGACCTACTCGCTTGCTCGCAGCGTCTCGTCATCGATCCACCGCACAGCTCTCAACACGACTCAGCCGAAATCCTCACTCGAGCAACTCAACCGCCACAAAACTCTTGTCCTACTTTCCCAAACTCGGAAAAGAGTCTGACCATCCTAAAAGTGACTACCTTGCCGCCGAATCAGTGACGCAAAGATAACCGACAAACACGTACCTACTCTAAGCGATGAGACAGAACAAAAGGTAAACCTAAAGAAAACTCGTGCTCTATAACGGGCCGCTGTTTTGCGCTACGACGAATGGGTACAGTCTTTTTCTCACCCGACCTGTCGCAGCGACAAAAGAAACTGCAAGGGAAGAAGTCAATGAGAAGGGAGATGATTCGATGACTGGGCAATTCGAATGCCGGTGTGTGGATGACGATCTGACAGAGATTCTTATAGCAAGAGCATACGATGTGACATATGGATGGTCTATGTGACGGGCTACAAGCAACGAAGTTAACGAAGGCGCTTAAGTATACTCTATGTGTGGAGTAGGGAGGAAGAACGGTCGAACGGACAGTCCCAGCTCACGAGTCACAGGTAAGTACACACGCATCCGAACCTGCCTCACCCAGCGGCGCTTCGCTGTGACCTGCTCCCCACCGATCCTCAGTGACATCCAGCGGTGCACGTAGGCTCCACCAGCACCAGAAGCGCCTCGAAACGCTCCTTTCGCCATACTATCCGCGTCTTCGTCGGAACAGGAGATGTCACCACGGAGGTACATGGTTCTCATCCAGTGCTCATCCTCCATTCCCGACGACGGTCTTCCCCATTGTCTCTTCAGATATGGCGACCATCACGCTCCAGTTGGTCGCCACCGACAGTTCCCCAGACATTTATACGAAGGAAGCAAAGAACGACGGAGACGTTCTGGGAAAGCGACAGGTGAACAGAGAGAGCGGTGAGAGGACGAGTGTTCGGAGGAAAGTGGGATGGTGGCAGTCAGGAACGGTATGATCGCAGCGATCCACGGCATTCATGACGGCAGGGATGTAAATGTGAATAGGAATGGCAAAGGGAGGGGTAAGTGATGATGAAGACCGCATTTGTTGATCAAACGTCGAAACCCCGGACGGCTGGAATGCGATCGTGGAAGATGATGGAGATTGTGATCATACCCGCGAATATTCTTCGTACGCGCTTGGAAAATGACGATGGAATACCTTGAATACGTATGGATGCCCCATTGACACGACAGGCCACAGGCCAGTCTAGGAACGACGCAAAATCATGATGGAGGGGAACGATGATCATTGGGATGGAAAGAGGGGCGTATCGAGCAAGGAAGGAATATCACGGAGCGTACGTGGGTTCTGTCGAGACGATGAAGGGAAAGGTCCTGTCGTAGGAGACCAACGGATGGGTGGATGAAGCTAGAGACATAGCGTCGTCGAGGATGAGCTTCTTGCCCGCGGGAACCTGGGAGCGGGGTTGAAGAAGCATAAGCCACGTCTTCTACAAGCCGAAAGGATGAGTAGGGAAGAAACAGAGATAGGTTCAAGACACACAACGACTTGCTCAGCGTCCATGACATGACTCCATGAGTACGATTCGACGTTGGGATGAACGGCGCAGCGCATGGAGTCCGACCAGCCTTGATGGTAGCGTGTGGAGATCCAGCGAGCGAGAACCAAGGGCTGGTCACTGATCAACGTAGACGAGGGGCCATTTGATTGGCGTAAGGTTTGAGGTCGATGGGCTCGGTTCATCTTGGGTGAGATGCGTAGAGCGCAGTAGACGAGCGAGACTGCGTCAGCGTTGGACGAGCACGAAGGGAATGAGAGCGATTTTTGGTGGCTGGGTTGAGTTGGGTACGATGCGAGAACACATCGAAGTTTCCCGGCTGTATGCAAGAAGGGAGAAAAAGATAACGTTATAAAGAAGCAAGTGAGTGGAACGCGACGACTCACAGTAGGAGGCCAGCCTGGAGTGCTGGGAGTTATCCGGGTTTTCGGTGGATGGCCAAATGCGCCTTCGGTCGCTGGGACCACAGATTCGAGGTGGTCATGGTGTGTGGTGTGCAGCGAAGCTAGCGAGATTCGTCGAAAATAACCCTGCTGTCCGCTTGCCTCTATTTCCGTCTCTTTGTCTTCATCCGACAAACCGATCAACACCGCTTCCTCTCACTCAATGCCGGCACAACTTCCAATCTCCAACCATGCCCCGGTCGAGCGGATCTGTTTGCCCATTCATGCTTCGGTCTTGAGGTGACGACATTCGCATAGATGGTTGGGTGTCATTGAAGAAAAGGGATTGAGGGGGAGGAGATGACGCGTCGCTGTGTAGAAAACGGTGGCTGTGCTTTCACTTTGTACACCGGAGATTTGTGGCCAAATAAACCCGTCTGATTCCACCTACTGTCTCTACACGCGTACGCACTCGATCAACGCAATACATAGGGACTACTCAGTACTCAGTATACTCCCTAGCCAGGATGTAAGTCGTACTCGCAGTCACCCCCGCCCATCAACCTGAGGTCGTCTCATCTCTCGCCAGATTTTCTTCGTTCTGATACGAGTACTTGTGTTCGTTCAGTCGCATAAAGCGATTCAACTCGACCACGGCTGAAATGCGCATCCGATCAGAGCATGGACTTAGGTCAGGTTCGATATCACTGAAGAGTAGGTTCCAAGCGGTAGAACACCGATGCGAGTCACTTGGTGGAGGGATCCGTCGGATGGATGAGTCAGACAGCGGAGGATAGAACGGAGCCATATCATAGGTATGTACTCGAGCGTTGGCAGCGAACCGTCCAAATAGTACGCCATACTACGGTACATTCAATCAAATCTACCTACTTGAGTTTCCCCACCCTTCACTGCGTAAACTGATTCTCATTCGGGGGAAAATAATACCAACGACACAAATAGAGCACACCAATTGTGTGCAATAATCCACACAGAATCCATCGTTCACGGACAAGGGTAAAAAGGACAGTTTCTGAAACTCCATAACGACTGCATCCACCCAGGGGGTCATCATTCTGTTGTGGAATTCTGTCTGGCCGACCTGGCGATTGAATAAGAAAGCGTCTCCAGATCTCGAGTCACGTACTCCATGCTCGACCCATCCCTGGACCCTTACACCTTTGGCTTTGGAAACAATCCTCGAATGTACGAAGTTTCTTCGATTACGGTGAAGCCATGGTCCCCTTTTATTGAACTTGGTAGTGAGGTGGTGGTAGCGAGTCAGCGGCTGTAAAACTTCGTAGTCGAGTTCTAGTCGAGCGGTTACCACCAACTCCACGATAAGCCGCGTTGTGAAATGGGACGTTGCGTTGCGGAAAGCTGCCAGCTCACCCGGAACTGTTCAGCGATGGTTCGAAGGGCGGCACGCAAATCCGTCAAAAGGAATGTTAAAAAGTAGTCCCCGTATGCTGGAGTAGAAAAACAGTGGGTCAGATGCGCTGGACAACGGTTGGTAGCACACGGCAGGCCGGACCTGAGCGAGTGCCGCAATTTGCTCAACCGACCTGTGAATGGGAGTGTCACACGTTTGAATCGAGTCTGACGCGGCCTTGACTCTTGACGCGGTTGAAAGTCAGGTGTTGAGAAAAACCATTCAAGAACGATCACAGAAGGAGAGAACTGAGTCAAAAGCCATAATGGGATAGCAGAGTTTGGTGGGTAGCAGAAGTTATGATGCGCGCAAGTAGTAACGACGCTGGTCGAGGTCGTAATCTGCAGTCAAGATGTGAGTGGTTTTACGGGTCTGTAGAAACCAAGTAGACATTCTCCAACTGCTCTGGATAGCGCAAGTCTTCATCCCTGAACCTGCGCATCGCGTGTACCCTACGTGAGTATTCCAGTCAACGGCGCGAAGAATATGTATTGCTGGAAAGAAGCAAACGGTTGAAAAATTCTGGATCCGTGTTCAATCAAAGCAACCGAAGGAAAACGCGACCTCAGTACAGCGAAAGGCAATGTCATTTGAACGTCAACTCCCAACGCTGCTTGGACATGGGTTGGACTCCGCCCCCCTTGTGTGCCCCTTGTTTTCCCCTTGTACAGATGTTGGACATGGCGACTCGCGCTTCGAGCTCAGTTCTTCGACTTCCCGGAGACTGTATACTCAAGCCATAAAACTCCTTGATGGAGTTTCATGCGGGGATGATTCCACCCGCCAATTCATTGACAGGAATAGAGCTTCCTCAGCAGTGGCCTGACATTTGTTCGACACCATCCGGGTTGTAGGAAGGTAGCCAAAACTAGGAGCAAGCGGGGATAGTAATGAGAGATGAGAAATGAGTCACATAATCCTAGATTTGTGTCCATCCCGGACCAATATGATTTACCGGTACACAAACCATCGGTATACTTTCTACTCAGTTCACATGTGGAGCGACTTAAGAGTGACCACGAAAGTATGAAAGTATTATCCCTCTCAACAAGCTTGATGCCTCCAGAAAGCGATGAGGCTCCATCCACTAAGGTCTGTGGTTTCGCCCATATGGTCTAATAATCACCTAGATCCTTCCATGAGAAGGGTTAATAAGCCGGAGCAATAGGTGGATCGGACTGAATACTGACATCGTCACACAACAGTCAGCCTGTGCCGTCCACTTCTTCCCACTTGTCTCATGCTTGTTGTCATTGCTACGCGTCCATTTGAATATCTTTGATCTCGAGTCGCATTTCGTCCTTCAACGTCCATTTTCCTACCTTTCAAGACGATCAGCTTCGCTGGAATCCATCTTCAAGGATATACAAGTCTCTTGGGACCATTAGTAGTATAATCTCGTGCTTGTAACGTTCCCAATACTTGATCACCGCCAGTCGACCAGGGACCTCCTGTCCAAATCAATCTCCATGTGAGATAAGATTAGATCTGTGCACACACGTCCGCATGGGTTTCCCACCTTGTTATCTTCCACCACAAGGTTCAAGTCGTTTCGCTACCAGGCTATCCA
>JAPEVF010000604.1:0-27822 GCA_029747585.1 Pleurotus djamor
GGGGGTGGTTGTTGTGGCTGAACAGGGGCCCCTGGTGCTCCCCCTGTTGCTCCTTGAGGTGGTGGTCCACCAAAGCCAGTCTCGAGGGGACTTTGAGAGAAAATCGATGAATAAATATACGACAGAAGCTACTAGTTGTCCTGTTACTTACATATCCGGCTCGTCCATTCCAAAGGTTGGCGTAGGCCCCATGGGCGGCGGGGTCTGCGCTTGGACGACTGCGACAGTAGCAAAGAAGGCGGAAAGGGCGAGGGTAGCGCTGAACTTCATGATGTCTATGAGATGTGTCGAACTGTGGAAGGACCTTGCTGGGTTTGAAGAGTCTATAGTCGGGTGGGGCATTCTCTATTTATCAGTAGCTCTGCTTCGTGTCACCATACCCAATTCGCTTCTAGCTGGATTCGTTGCATCGCGACGCTCCTGCCACTTGACCATAGAATGAGGGTGCTCGGCGGCTCGAATACACAGAATCGGTGAACTAGCCACGTTGAGCCTCACACTCGCTGTCATCCTATGCCAAATACAGGCCACGTCTATGGATCGATGATCACCCTTGACGCACAGTATGTATGTTTTCCCTTCGAAACGGGGTACATCGTCAAGAAAGCGCGCTAGCGCACCACATTCACTGACTAGTCGACGCCTGTCAGCTACAATGACTGCGCGACTTAGTCTGCTGCGAAAAAAAAACCAAAAGCTGAACTCTTCGTGCCTAAAAAAGGGGGAAGGAAACCAAATCCCGACAAAAACGATGCATTAGTACAAGGTAGTAAATTGTTCTACGGTATAGTCCATCTCCACAATTCTCTCATATCATCTTCGCCTTCTTGGGAGGTGGCATCGCCTTCTCCACTTCCTTTCTCTTCTTAGATGCACCATGCCTGAAAGTATCCATGTGTTCGCGGAACTTGAGGCGCACCTGAGTTGTGACCTTGCCAACATCAGACTCCGCGCCGTTGAACTTGATAGCGTTCGAAAGCATAAGACCGATATCAGCTTCAAAGGCTCCAACAGACTCGTATACCCCTGCGTCCAGCTTCTCCCGGATCGTGCGCAGGTCACGAGCATCTTTCTTGGGTATGACATCGTAGTATGTAGGGACACCAAGAGCAACAGGATCAACAGGCTCAAGGAAAACCCAGCAGCTAGGATATATCAGTAGGGGAAAGCGCAGTGTACACATGGAAAGCTTACATAGGATCTTTGACCATATGATTCAAGACGCTAGTCAGACCCCGCTTCTCGGTTGCTGAGAGCTTGCGTTCCATCGCCTTCTGCCATTCTTTGCGGAAAAGGCGTTCGACGACGTCGACACAATTGACAGGGTACGTCATCGGGGGGTTGAATTGACGACAGTTGCTGAAAACGAGCTCAACGTCCTTCTGGAAACTTTCCATGGTCGTATACAAGCCATCGCTCAACTTCTGTCCCATCGTACCGAAGTCCATGGGGTGGGCAATCTCTTCTAGATACCTGGATATAATGGTCGGTCTCTGAGGCGTAAAATGAAGCATGAATAACTCACGTAGGGCATCCATCGAGAATAGGATCGACAGGACGCAAGAAGATTGCCGACTCGGGTAACTTCTTGATCATCTTGAGAATTTCTCGACACGCCTTCTCATTGAGTGGAGTTACTTGAACAACCGGCTTCTTCGACTTGGGCGGAGCAACGGCGACAGGGGGAACTGGAGGGACCACCTCCCTGTCCTTGCCTTTGCTAGACGAGACTTCTGGTGGGGGTGCTCTCGGTGGTTTGTGGCTAGGTTCAGGAGGTGCTTTCCGCTTGATTGGGCCGTGCGGTTTGGCAGAGGGGACTTGGATCGGCGCCGGCTTCGGAGGTGCAGGAGTGACGGACGGTCCGGGTGAAGGCCTCTCTCGTTTGGCTGGTGTGGCTAGCGATAAGATATCCTCATCCTCATCCAGTACGTCTTTCTTGCGCTTAGAAGATGCAACAGACTCGATGGACATACGATCTCGTTCTTTCTCCTTGCCAAGATGTTTCTGACGGTGTAGACGCTCTTCAACCTTCTCTCGCTCCATAGCAATAACCTCTTGTAACAGGTCATGCGAGCCATCATCAACGTACGGTGGTGGTGGCTCTAGGACCTTGGGCCTCTTGAGCTTGAGTTTATTGTTGCCAGAAGCCTTGGGAGCAGGCTCTGGGAGCGGTGGTTTAGACTGACCTCCCACCTTGAGCTTGATAGTAGGTCGTGGTGCTTCCGTAGGAGGAGGCCTAGGTACAGGGGCCGGGGTTGCGATGGGGCGGGGAGCGGGCGAGGGAACCGGATGCGCGGTTGGACGGCGTTCCACAGGAGGCGGTAAGGGCGGGGGATTCGTGGCTGCCTTGGCCTCCAACGTCTTGTTCATCCTGCTCCATTCTGCGAACCGTATTAGCCAGGGATATCGCCTGTATACAACCAATACGCACGTTTCTCAAAGAAGATTTCGAAGGTGATAGCTTCATTATGGACGAAGGTTCCAGCTGAGTTGTACAACTTTGCATTGCTGATCATCAACCGGAAGTCTCCTTCGAAGGCGAATCTATCCTTGTATTTTCCCGAATTGAGTTTCGCAGCCATGGTGCTCAAGTCCATAGGGGACTTGATAACTTCGAAGTAGCTAAGATTTGAAGCGACATTAGTTCTGCACAGTCCCCTGTTGGGCTTACTTACTTTGGAGCTTGGTCTCTGATTGGGTCAACAGGAAGTAGGAACAGTCGTGCATGTTTGTTAGTTTGCAACTTCTTGAGGATGTTGCGACAAGCCGTCAGGTCAAGCGTTCCCATGGTTCCATTGTGAGATTGGTGGTTTGCCGGTGGTTTGCCAGGCTTCTGAGGACGATTCTTGGAGCGAATGGGCGCTTTCGAAGGGGCCGGAGCATGAGAAGGCACGGGGGGAGGAGGGGCGAATGAGATGTTGCGCGCAGGCGAGTTAAACCTGGGAGTACCAGGCGAAGACGCATATGGATCTGACGGTATGGCCGGCGGTAGCTTGAGTTTGGGAGGTGCGAACGGGACAAGGGGACTCTTCGGAGGGGGACCACCTGACTTCAAAGAACGAGCCTTCAAGGGAACCTTGACAAGAGGCAATTGTGGGGAGTTCTCCATAACAGGTGTGGGTGGAAGCGTGAGCTTAACGGTAGGAGGTGCCTCGGGCAATCCACGAATGAGAACATCCGCAATCTTGAGGATACACCAACGGACTTCATGGTCAACATCGGGCGCTCTGAGCAAAAAGTCAGCACGGGGGAATGGAGGCAGAAAACAAGGGCATCTGACAGGGCGACGGGCATCAGGAAGTCGCGTAGGACTTCGTTCTTGCCAACTTCGCGATCTTTCCTGAGTATCTTAATCATGGTGTCCAGCTCACTCCGCTTGTTGTCCCTGGCTCTCTCGGGGACGGAACCATCTTCCTCTATCAACAACGATTCAGAGTCCTTTAGGTCTGACTTCATCTCGCCCATCTGCACAAGCAGAGCCAAGCTCTGGCAAACGTTTCCAGCAACATGGCGGCGTATGACGCGTGATGGGTCATTTGACATGACCGCCAATATATACCCCATGATCGCTGGAGTATACCACTTCGTGAGGAACAAACCGTCGAAAGCAGCTATACGAACTTGAGTGTAATTTCCCTCCCTGATAAGGTGTCAGAGACGATGCTCAACAATGCAGTCTAAAGGACGTACCTAGTCAGTGGGAAGAAAATTCGCCATGGATTAGGCACAAGATTGGCAACGCTCAGGAGCAAGTAAAACTAAAACGTCTGAATATACGCCGCAGCAGGAGAAGACGGACACTCACCTCAAGCGTGGCAATCGTGACCATGTTATGAGGAGATGGGATAAGTCTATCCATACTGCGGTACCGGTCTACTTCAGTCAGGGTTTGCTTGACCAGGTTAGCATCTTCGTCGCTGTGCTCCTGCTGAACTTCAGACGGCAGTAACTCTCCTCGTTCTGGAGGTGAGGAAGATACTAAAGCAGAAGCGGCGGCAGAGATAATAGTACAGATGTAGAATCCATCAGAGAACTATAAAACCAATGTTAGGTCAGTTTCTCCCTATGGAGACCAAGAGAAAACGCACAGGATTGGTGGTATTGTCGTTATATCGCAGCTGGTCAATTAAGAACTGCCGTACGACGGCTGGCGTCTTGCCGTTCTCGAAACGTATCCGGGATATGGCATTGACAAGGGCCTGCCGTTGTTAGCTATGGGGCTTAGGGGCAATGCAAACTTCAACATACCTTCCTCACAAAATATTCTGGCATGTCGGAGAAGTCATTGGGTTTGGGAACATACGTATGTGCAAAAAGGTCTTGATTGGGGTCCTCGGGTTCATAGCAATATCGGATAAATAGCTTGAAGAGGTGGAAAAGACCCAAGAAATCCAACTTGCGAATTGCACACTAAATCCCGGAATGTTCATCAGAGTGACGAAATGTTAAGAGGGGGAACGACCAACGTTGACCAATCTCAAGGCAGCCTCGCAGCGTATTCGGAAGAAATAGTTGGATACAAGGACAGTTTTCGTCAATGTACTGGATACAATTGAGGTCGGCTGCTTTGAAAGGGCATATACGGCCTTGAGGAAACAAGATCAGATGATGCCAGCGCCTCAATGCCAAGACAGAACTCACATCTAGTTGTGCCACGACATCTCTGTCACGTTGCAGCTGCGACACCCACATATAGTCAGGTTGTTCAAAGCCAATGTTTGCAATCCACTCAAAGTCTGCATCCATCCTTATCCATTCATAGGTCGCACCGCTCATCGCATTTTCCTCTTCCTCCGTCCAATCGGCGACCTTCCAATTCTCCCGCTCTTGCTCTTTCTCCCAGACATCAAGTCCAAAACCGAAGTCCACCATACCCATTGCTTCTGCTGCTTCGGCATCACCCTCCGCAGCCGCTTGTGCTGCTGCTTGTCGAGCCAAGTAACGCTTCGTGTTCCGTCGGATACGCTTATACTTCGTGTTGAAAGGGACCTCATAGCGCTTGAACGAAGACCGTATATCCAGGACGTGTTCGTAGGGCGTGCCATCGGCTTCGTGGATGCGGATAGTCATTTGACCCTACGGGCATGAATGAGAACAAACACATGTGAATAACAGACTAAACTCACTTCAAAGAACTCCACTGGTTTGAAGAGGGTGCGAGCGACTTCGTCCTGCGCTAAGGCTTTGAACGCTGGAGCCTCTTGACGCATGGTAATCTCAACGGCCATCTTCTTTCGGTTAAAGGAGGCGGTGAAGCCAAAGGAGGGGCATCCACTTCCATATATCCACTGCTCGGCGAAGCTTCGAGGTTCAACGCCGCTAACCTTCCTGCACGTCCGCAAGAAAGCATGTGTAGAAAGTAGGTTATTCGCTAATTCACCACTGATAGCGGAGAGGAAGATCTTGGGAAGGACGCGACTGAGACCCAAGGAAGTCCCTGATTTGCCGAGGCGCCGATCGAGAATATGAAGAACGAGTGGCGCCTTCAGGTTGATGAATGGGAGTGTTGCAGCGTCNGGGGGGTTCATTATGTTGAGGCTGACAAATTGGTGGCATGGATCCAGTATCTAGGTCAAGCACCCTTTCTATGTCTTTCTTCATCCTGAAGCGATATTCGTTGTTCCCGAGGAGCTTGCGAATAAAAAGGCCAGTTATATAGAGGCCTAATCCATTCACCAGCCATATATCCGACCAAGTCTTCGGTTGTATATTGACGCCCACCCACTGACAAGCCAGTGCGTGACTGAGAACATGCCGAGTTTCTAGAGCTTGCTCTATGGCATCAGTGCCATGTAATAGGTCGGAAGTCACCAAAGATAGCGTAGCGCCATCAAATCTGGGGGTAGGGAGCTCTTCTACGAAGACCAGTTTGTGTGAGCCGAAGGGGTAAGACCCAAACTCGGTGGTGTAGAATGTCATAGCAGACCGAAGGAATGAGGTGGTGTGGGGGAGGAAAGTTTCATGGCCAGGAAGGCAGAAGGCATACATGAGAGGTTGAGACTGAGGGGCTGCAGTTTCATCGGCTGCAGTTTCTAAAGGAATGGCGAATAAGTGGAAGGGACCTGCGGCGAAAGCAATCTGTTGGACTGAGGTAAGAGTCGCGAGGGAAAAGAGGAAGATCGTCTTATTGGAGTTGTACGGGTGGGCGACCTACGGGAAGTGAGAACCAAGAATAAACGAAATTATGCACACTCACCTGCTCCACCAGCTCCCCACTACAAACCTACGAGCGTGGGGGTAGCCNTCCGCAGAGTCGTCATCTTCGTCTCTTATTTCTCGTTCCTCTAGATACCGAGGCACAACAAACTCGAACTCCCAAGTGCATTTCTCCCAAAGATTGTCGATACAGGGTATCCAACATCTGGCGGAATCAGGAGAAGTGGGGGAGGTGAAAGCATGGGGAACGCGCTAGAGGGCCTTCAACGTCGAGATGATGCGGATGTAATGGGGTTACTCACATATGGATATGAGTCAGTGGGAAGAACGAACTGGAAGCCATCGACAGGCTTGCGTAGGCTGTATACGATGTTGACAGTGATGGGCGCGAACTCTGATGCTGAACCATTTGACTGGCTAGGTCCTGGCGTCTGGGGTTCAGGTGTGGCGGCTAACTGAGGTGTTAACAAGGACGACACCAGCGTTTCGAGAGCGACACACCTTCGCTCTGCAATGCTCCGGAAACATGGTAGCGACCCAAAGATCTGACTACTACTTCCTTTGGAATGGCTATTGATAGTTCACCCTCATCCCCCTCTTGAAGGGCAGTGTAGAGTTTGCGCTTGAAATCTGGATGCTGGTGGCAGTCTTGCTTGCCGTCGTCGTTCACTGGGATGTTGATCTTGTCCAGCGGATCTTGATGAACAAACTCAGCTGGATGCGAAGCTACAGTAACAGATTGCACAGCTGGAAGAGTTTGGTGATTCAGTCGCCACTGACGGACGGTAAATCAAGTCTTAACACGCACTGCATTGTCGACAATGAAGATGAATCGTTCGTAGGTCAGGCACGTTTGGAATAAGTGTGAGCTCTGTATAGCCCTGGAGTTAGAGCTAAGTGAGTGCAAAAACCAGGTACTAAGACAGGAGGGCATACCCATAGACTACCAGAGAAATCGATCTCCAATACGACTTTTTGGTGGCTAGTAGATACGCAAGCGACGTGTAAGTACGACCGAAGAGCCCAGATTGACTGAAAAAGATACGTATATAGAGAAACCACGCCGCGAATGTTCGCGATTGAAGAGAGGCCTGGTATCCATGGGGGAACGGGAAAGAGACGGGTGTCACGTCGAGGAGCCCGGCGTTGTTGAAGCAGAGACTATGCGCCCCGCTCAAGATGCCTTTGCTGTTGAAGGCGTTGTGTTGGAGAGTAAATGGTGTAAGCGGGGAGTGTAGAGGCAAGGCCACCGAAAGACCTCTCTTACTGAAGAGTCATGGGAGGAGACAACCGTGGCTGATTACGTAAAGTCCGTCACACCACATGAGTCACAAGTCATCCTCCTCGTTTAGCAGTCACGCCGATTTCAAAACTTTTAGCATCGATCTCACTATGCCTCCAAAATCCATTTTTCGCCAGCCTGGTGCAAGACATTTCCAACTTGTCCATAGATCGCAAAGGGACCCGCTATACCACGATCCCGAGGCCAGTAAACATGTGCTCAAACCGATAGAGCGCGAAAACGTAATTAAAAAGGTGACTGGGGTTGCCTTATTACATTGCTTCGACTAATAGTTCACCATCTCAGGGAAAGTCTCGAGCCGATCTCGAAGAAGTTTTGCCCGATGACATCGACTCTGAAGGCCGACCTAATGCTGGGGAGGCTGCTTTATACGGAATTTACTATGACGATACGGAGTACGACTACATGCAACATCTTCGAACAGTCGGCGTTCAAGAAGACGGTGTTGAAAGTATCTTGATTGAGGCACCTCATGCGAATGTATCCAAAGCCCCCAAATCTGCGAAATCCCAGAGAGTACCCATTGCTCTGCGGGATATACCCCAGGAATCACTGCCTTCGACTTCCGAGTTACCTCGTAATTACGAGTCTCAGGAAGCCATACCCTCTAGCATTGCAGGTTTCCAGCCTGATATGGATCCCCATTTACGACAAATTCTTGAAGCTCTAGAAGACGATGCGTTCGTTGACGATGGTCTTGAGGATGACTTCTTCGGCGAATTGATAGAGGGCGGAGAGCGAAACGATGACGACGAAATCACCTATGCCTTCCACGAAGACGGACTTGACATCGACCAGGAGGCTAAAGCAGACTCAGAGGATGCGGACGAAGCGGTTGGATGGGAGGCTAAATTTGCCCAATTCAAGAAGGATCAAGACCGCAGGGTATCGTTTGCTAGTGATGACGAAAATGACTCTGATGGCGGTGACACGATTGGGAATCTCCCAGAGTTCTCTGTGATAGGCGGGAAGGGCAAGCGAAGACGGAAGGGCACCAGTGAAGCTTCGGGTTATTCCATGAGTAGTTCGTCGATGTATCGTACGGAGCGCCTGCAAACGCTTGATGAACAATTCGATCAGGTACGTGTCACCTCGATGTTGATGTTTACTCCCTTCTTCTAACAATAATTACGCGTTCTAGATGGTCCTGAAAGAATATAACGAAAATGAGGAGAGCGAAGACGATACCCCCGATTCCGCCTCTGATACATCCTCCGCGCCCGACCTTATTACCTCACGGACAGATTTCGATTCCATGATGAATGATTTCTTGGACAACTACGAGGTGCTTGGTCGTAAAGTCAAGCCCAAACTCGACGGAGAAAGCGGCGCGGAGAAGTTGGAGACACTGCGAAGGGCTCTGGGTCAAGATGAACGGGTGCGAATCAACACCTATGAAGACGATGACGATGACGACGAAGCAATTATGGCCGCTTTCGCTGGTCCCGATGCGGATAAAGAGGATCGGTGGGACTGTGAAACGATACTGAGTATGTCAACAAGATCACTACCATATGCCCTTACTCATTTGATATCATCAGCAACATACTCCAATCTCGAAAACCATCCCCGCCTAATAAGAGCGAGGACATCAAAACCAGTGCCAAAGATCTTGCTTGACCCACGCACCGGTTTGCCAAGTGTGGAAGAAGCTCCATCCGGTCGTGAGGGGCCGTCAGACGTTGATGACCCTCGTGACGCTCGTAAGTTGATTGGCGAACTCATACCGACGTTTCTTGACAAAATTCTAGGGAAACCTGGGAAGACAATCACTAGGCCAAAGGATGAGACTCCTGAGGAGAAGAAGATGAGGAAATTGGCCGTGAAGGCTGAGAAACAATCCCGCCGTTCTGACAAGAGAGCTCTCAAGGAACAATTCGCAGCGGAATTGAAGGTGCAGAAGAAAACAATACAGAACAAGGAGAAGCCGAAGTTGAAAAAACTGTAGATTAGTCTAGCAAACCTGATGCAATGGAATCATAACTCTCCAAACATGATCTTTAAATTCTCAACGCTTTCTTTCTCAGACCCTTCATCATCCCTCTTACCCTTGCGGAACGCCTCTCGCACGATGGCAGTTTTCCGTTGCTGGATCTTCTGAATTCGTCCTTCGATCGTGTTAGCCACCTGGCTGGAAGTCAGCACGTCGTTGGAAGATTAAAACATGCGCCGAACTATGAAGTGTGTAACATGCACAGGCTTGTCCTGGCCAATGCGATGGACACGGTCAATGGCTTGATGCTCGACAGCCGCATTCCACCAGCAATCCATCTACGGTTATGTTAGGTAGATCCAAGATGGTGATTGCAGTATCCAATACTCACCATGAAGACGTGGTTAGCATTCGTTAGCTGGCTAACCGTGAGCCGTAATCTTATCAAGGAAAATGGTGACACTCACGTTGAGACCAACACCACCAGCTTTCAAACTGATGATCAAGACTTTGGGTGTGCGAGATGCTACCTTGAAGTCTGTTATCATCTGGCTCCGCTTCTTAACATCCATACTCCCATCAAACCTGAACTGATCGAATTGCTCGCGGTTGAGGGCGACTTGGATCAGATCCAAGAAACTAGTGAATTGTGAGAACACGACCGCCCTGAAAGATGGGTCCGTGTCGCGCAATACCCCTGTCACGAAGTACTGTGAGGTTCGTTCAAAGGAGGATGAAATTAGGCTCACGGAGGGCTCGGACAAGAGCGTCAATTTTGGTGGACGAGGCGAAATCGTTTCGGCGAAGGACTACACGAGTCGATGATACAGAGCCATCACGGGAATTGGTGCGCACGATCTCCACCAAGTCAGCTTGGTTGACTGGACCACGAGAGCAAGTCGGGCAACGCGGTTGCTCGCCCTTCTCTTCACAGGATGCTAGGTAGCCAACTATACAGTCTTTACACCTGTATTCACCAAAGCTCAGAAATGCATAGCAGTGATGATCCAGACAACGTACGATTTATGCATGCATTCAGGGATCACAGTCGGAACATCCATAACGTCGAAGCAGATAGGACATTCCGCATCATCAACTTTGTCCAGATCTGCGAGAACCTGTTCCGCAAACCGGTTCTTGGATTCACCATCAGACTGGGTGAATTGCTGTGCTAGTTCCTCTTTGTCGAACACCCCATCGCCTTCAGCAACAAGCTCGTCGGATGTACCGAGAACAAGTGCAGGATGAAGGACGGCACGACGAAGCCGCATGAGCATGGCTAAGATATGGGTGTAATTCTTGGTCACTAAGCCTTTTGCATTGAGCTGGTCGTAATTCTTTTTGGCGGTAATGTAGATGGAGTCATAGAGTTTTCGCTCTAACGAAGAGAAGTTCAGGGCCTCTACTGTCACCTATTGATGAACGACATCAGCATCCCTTTACGTGAACGGCTCAGTTACTAACGTGTTTGGGAGGAAGGTCGACGATGGGCTTGCCATCGCTATCTTTCGAATTCTTCTCCCTACGAAGGAGTATACTTTCCAGAATCACTTGGACGATCTCGATGGCCTTGGGGTCATGATCCAGGAATGGAAGCGTAATGAACCTATCTCGGATGTTATAGAGTTGGTTGGGCATTCAGAAAGGAAGATAGATACTCACGAACGGAAGTAAGAGAATTCCGACCAGGGTTTGTACCGGAGAAACTTTCTATGAGACCCAAGGTCAGCGGTGTCGAACACAGTCTCGACAATCATACTCACAGAAGAGAAAACAGGTCCTCTAGCCTGTTAACAATCGGTGTGCCAGTTACTGCCCACCGGTTGTGCGCACGGAGAGCGTACACCGCCTTCGCGGTACGACTACTCCTCGACTTGCAGTGGTGTGCTTCATCGAGAACGACACGAAGCCACGTTACTGTGGAATTTTACGTGAGGAAAGAAACTGCTGAAGTCGAAGAGACTGACTTTCGAAGACAGGGGATTTGCGACCATTCTTCTCAGGTTTCGCATGTTCAGAAGTTAGAACTCCATACGATGTAACGATTATCTTGAGCGTTTTATCATCATCGCCGTCTTGCTCAAGGGCAGCTTCAAGATCCAACCTATTCTGACCGTGCCACACCATGACTTTTACGGTCCCGGGGCGACTCGACCGTTGAATCTCTTCCGCCCATTGAGCGAGAAGCGAGGCCGGGGCAACGACGAGAGTTGCGTGAGCGCGCTCGGCTGTTGATTGGCCCGTTTTCGCACGGAATGCATGATCAAGACGCAGTTGTCGATTTTTCGAGGAGCTTGATGATTCATGGGTTGCCTCAGCTGTGGAATTGGTCTGAATTAAGGCAGACACCATGATCGTCTTCCCCATTCCCACTGGTGACTATCAATGATGAGAAGAATAAGATTGGAGGAAGGAGCGCACTCTCTAAGTGGTATGGTGAGAATTTGGTCACTTATGTTGTCGAAGGTATTGAACAAGACGTACCATCACTACACTCAGAAGGTCAATATCATATAGTGCAAACATAAGGAAGGAGATACTCACGCGAGAATTCCACCTCTACAGGTCTCCAGTCTAGGCATGGTCAAACTGAGTTCGCCGGAATTAGGGTTGAAGTAAAAAGGTTGCTCGTTGGTCAAGTCAATAATTCCATCTGCCTCTGGGAGCGGAGGGAACACGTATCTAGGGCGTAGTTAAGGTTCATACCTCCAGAGGGGAGGTGTTCAAACTCACTCGCTCCATAGTGGGTGCATTGATGTTTGGTTGCGGGCATCTCCATTCCCCTTCTCCGCGGAAAACATCCAACTGTGACCATTCAGCAGTCGAACTGAGAAGATAGAAAAACACTTACCAGAGCGCTTGCTTTTGGTAATTTCGGAGGGTAAGACTAAACGAATCGGCGGGGTCCATCTCTGGCATATGACGATCATTTTTCTGAGCACTAAAAGTCGATGTTAATCGTAAATAATGCACACAGTCAACAATTGAAATGTACCGTCGATAGATCACATCCAGCTCGTTCTCGTTGACCTCAGAGCCTTCCTCAACGTCAATTTCCTCGCCATCACCGACTATTTCAGTGCCTTTGGACTGATGAGTTTTGGTAGGTAGATCAGCCTGCTCTTGAATTTCGTGTATGCGACCTTGAAACGAAGCAGCCCTTTGAGGCTTGAGGCTGATCTCATCGAAAAGCTTGACCAGGGAGGTCTTTCGCTCCCGCAAAGTGCGTTCAATGTCGGTTTCTTGTTCCTCAATCACAACTTTCTTAGCCTTTCCTTCAGAAATTGAGGCTGATATTGGCAAGAAGGCGGCAGGAAGCATATACGCCGTCAATGACACAACGAGATCTGCACCGGAGTGTAGAGCATCCGGACAGTCAATCATTGTTCCTCGGAATTGTACAATACCTGTGAGATGTTGAATAATGATTAGATTTGATAGTCAAGTTGACTAACCTAAGTCCAGCAACTTAGATATCCAGTTGGACGATTCCTGCGCCAAACGTCCAAATTCTGGGGTGACATGAGGGAGACTTGGTCAAGAGCTACGAGCATAAAGGGAATTCCACTTGCGTACCAAATCCTCGAGAATTTACCAAGTAGATGAGGGTATTGGCTTTCTTAGGCTTGCTGGATTTCGGCTTGAACATGGTAGCGATCGACAATTGCTTCTTCCCCGTAGCGTTTGACTTAGAGCTTCCCTTGTTGGTGGTTGTAGGCTTTGATGACTTGGACTGAGGGGCATCCATCTCGTCTCGCAGTAGGGTCACTGGTTCACCCATCGAAATATAACCTTTGCCTTTGGAAGTGCTCCAACCTCTGGCCAAGAAAGAGCCAAGATATGAAAGTTGAGACTGAGATTTGTCAGGAGACGTGCTCGAGGATGTATCTAGGCGNTCTCNTTTTTATTTGGGGGTGCAGGTGTTATGGAGGTCGTGCGCTTGCTATCTGGCTGAGGTATCACCAATACACTTGGTGAACGAGAGATCCTCTTGCGGTCCTTAGCATCTTCGGGCGGAGAAAGGTCTATATCATATGCGATATCCTCCACTGGGTCCATAGGCACGTCTTCACTGCTGACATGCGACTTTTCTTCGTCATCGTCGGGCAAGAATAATGGTGTGTTTCGTGGAGAAGGCGACGAAGTAGGGGGTTCTGAGTGAGCAGCAGATGAAGCTGCCACAATTTCATCCTCGTCATCTGAGCCAGCAAAGAAGAGACCAGGATCGTCTTCAGAAGTCAGAGAAGCCATAACGCGACGCGTCAAGCAGGGTGTGGCGGGAGCACGCTCTGACTGGCCCCTGGGTTACCAAATAGGGAAGGGTAAACGCGTTGAACAACAAGGGTAAACAGATAAATCTCATCTTTTGGACGCGAAGTCCTGGTCATCGTCTCCTCCATCGCCAAAATGCAACGAGGGCTACCGATGGTATGTGCTCACTATTTTCTTCGCGCGATTGGCAGCTGCTTATGCCCATCAGCAACCGACCGTCGTCCTCTTGAAAGAGGGCACGGACACATCTCAGGGAACGCCCCAGCTACTTTCAAATATATCTGCTTGCTTAGCCATTGCCGAAACACTCTCGTCAACATTGGGCCCTCGGGGAATGGACAAACTCATTGTGAATGACAGGGGAGAGGCTCAGATAACCAACGATGGCGCTACAATCCTCAAACTCCTTGACATCGTCCATCCCGCTGCCAGGACTTTGGTGGACATCGCTCGCGCTCAGGATGCGGAAGTTGGTGACGGAACCACGAGTGTTGTCTTGCTGGCAGCTCAGCTCTTGAAAGAAGTTCGAGGATACATCGAGGAGGGTGTCAGCCCTCATATAATTATGAAAGGCTTCCGCCAAGCAACCCAATTGGTGCGCGTCGCTATCTACTCGTCCAAGTATCCACCGTTAACCTTGTGACAGGCTATTGAACGAATAAAATCCATACAAGTGTCGGTCGACAAATCCGATCCTGAGTGAGTTGCTTCTACCGATGACTGCCCAATGGCTCACAAGATCAAATAGGAAATTCCGCGCGTTGCTGCTAAAATGCGCGTCAACATCGATGTCCTCGAAATTGATCCATTCAGAAAAGCCATTTTTCTCCAAAATGGTAGTTGACGCAGTTCAATGTCTCGATCAAGACGAGCTTGACGAATCCTTGATCGGCGTGAAGAAAATACCTGGCGGCGGCATGCAAGATTCCTTGCTAATCCAAGGAGTCTCCTTCAAGAAGACCTTCACTTACGCTGGCGCCGAGCAGCAACCAAAATCTTTCCAAAATCCCCTGATTCTGTGCTTGAACGTCGAACTCGAACTCAAAGCCGAAAAAGATAACGCTGAAGTCAGGGTTGAGGCCGTGACCGACTACCAGGCCATAGTCGACGCCGAGTGGGAGATTATCTATCGCAAGCTCCAGGCGATCGAAAAAACCGGCGCAAAGGTTGTCCTCAGCAAGCTGCCGATCGGAGATCTAGCCACGCAGTGGTTTGCTGATCGGGACATATTCTGTGCCGGCCGAGTCCCTGCAGGTGACTTACGTCGAGTTGTGCAAGCCACCGGTGGCGCCATTCAGTCCACTTGCTCCGACATTGCACGCGAGCATTTGGGAACTTGTGGTCTATTCGAAGAAAGGCAGATCGGCGGGGAACGATACAACCTTTTCCAGGACTGCCCGAAGGCTAAAACATGCACTCTTATCCTCCGCGGTGGTGCAGAGCAGTTTATTGAAGAGGTCGAACGCAGTCTCCACGACGCGATCATGGTAGTCAAACGTGCGGTTCGCAACGGTGACATCGTTGCGGGAGGCGGAGCAATCGAGGTATGGTTTCACTTTTGAATATTCATTCTTGTACTAACTATTTACCCGAGATGGACTTGTCGGCCCACATCCGCAAGCACGCATTATCAATACCGGGAAAGCAGCAACTTATCATCACCGCGTTCGCCAAGGCCCTCGAAATCATCCCACGCCAGATTTGCGATAACGCGGGCCTCGATTCAACCGACATCTTGAATAAACTTCGTATGAAGCATGCTAACGGTGAAAAATGGGTTGGTGTAGACGTCGACGGTGCTTCAGGAGTCCGAGACAACATGGACGCGTTTGTGTGGGAACCTAGCCTTGTCAAGCTGAATGCTATTAGCAGTGCATCTGAGGCCGCCTGCCTTATACTCAGCGTGGACGAAACGGTGCGAAACCCACAAAGCGAGCAGGTGAGTGTCTCTGTCCCTCGTACCTTTCATACGGCTTATCGGTTTTACCATTCAGGCTAACCCAGGGCCTAAAGCGCCACCTGGAACTGCACAACGTGCACTGAGGGGAAGGGGAAGAGGTATGCCTCGGCGATAGTTAATGGAGTTAATGTTATCAAGGATCCTTCAAATTCCAAGCATTAGAAATACTCACATCATCTACACCTTCCGTAAGAGGAAGCCAACCTTCCCTTTTTGAACAAAGCGCCCAAAATCGCGCAATCCATCCAGGTTCCTGCGCCATATCACCTATGAATGAAACCTCTTTTTAGTGGCTGAATAACATAACTTCTTTGCGTTAAATAGACATGGGAACTCTCCCAAAATATCCTCACCCTCATCGGAACCCACGGCCATGACGACCCGACTTCCAGCTGAGCTTGCGTTCGACGATGTCAAGAAAGCCCCCAGGTCAGACACGAGCTCCGTCTCCGACGAAAAGGAAACGCCCTTGCCACTCGGTGCACCTATAGAAAATCAGCGTAGATTTTTCTGGCAGCGTTTCAAGCGACGTGACGAAGACCTGGATGCTATCGCCACCCAACCATCCGTCTTCGACGAACCTGCTGGCTTGGAGGCATACAGGCCCCCTCCCCAGTACGAGAATGCTCATAGATTCGATGCAGATGCTCGCTGGACTTGGCGCGAGGAACTGGTACGTTCGACTACCTTTCACATGATACCTGATACATTCACTAACTATATACTTTTGTAGAGGGTTGTTAGAAAGATCGATCTTCGCATCATGATATGGGCTTGTATCATGTTCTTTGGACTCGATCTAGATCGCAGCAACATCTCCCAAGCGAATACGGATAACTTCCTGGATGATCTCAACATGACAACAAACGACTTCAACTTGGGAAATACCTTGTTCCGTCTTTGCTTTTTGATTGCTGGTACGTCTTAATCAAACTGCGATTTCAATGGCTAAATGACTCTCTACCAAAGAACTTCCCTCCCAGCTCATCTCCAAGAGAGTCGGTCCGGATGTGTGGGTCCCTATGCAGATGACCTTATGGAGTGTTGTAGCCTTCAGTCAGTTCTGGCTCAAAGGCCGAGCAACCTTCCTTGCCTGCCGGTATGAACCCTCGCTATGCTTTATCGCCATGTCCTAATACAAAATAGATGTCTCCTCGGCTTCCTTCAAGGCGGCTTCATACCTGACGTGGTATTATATCTGTCTTACTTCTATACCAAAACTGAGCGTAGGTTGCCTCGGATTTGGATGTTGGACGGTAACTGACCCTCCCTAGTCCCCATTAGACTTGCCTACTTCTGGGTTTCCAACTACGTGACCGACATCGTCAGCGCCTTCCTCGCCACCGGGATTCTTCAGCTGCGAGGCACTGGAGGACACGCTGGCTGGAGGTATCTATTCCTGATCGAAGGTCTCCTTACCTTCGGACTGGGTGTTGCGTCATTCTTCCTCATGCCCGCAGGACCTACGCAAACGAAAGCTTGGTTCAGACCCAAAGGATGGTTCAGTGACAGGTTAGCGTTCGTAATTTGCAGCAATACCCATAGTCTGACGTTGTCTTTGATGATAGAGAGGAAACCATCATGGTGAACAGGATCCTTCGAGACGACCCTTCGAAGTCCGACATGCATAATCGTCAAGGCCTCTCCATCCGTATGATATACGAGGCTCTCAAGGACTGGCGCATGTGGCCCATTTACGTGCGTCAGCATTTTGCTTCCTTTCCGCTCGGCTGACCATTGATACGTTAAAAGGCCCTCGGGATCACCCATATGAGTAAGTCTCCCGTAGCCTGCTCGCTCTTCTCGAAGCTCACGCTCCCTGCAGTGCCTGTTGGTCCACCACAGACTTACCTCACCCTTTCGCTCCGCAACCTCGGCTTCGACACGACTGAAGCGAACTTGCTGTCCATCCCCTCCACTGTTGTTGGCATGTCAATGCTTCTCTTCACTGCTTACTTCAGCGAAATCGTGAACAGTCGCGTCGCTGCGACCATCATCCTTCAAGTCTGGGCCTTACCCCTTCTCGTTGCCTTGTACACCTTCACTTCTCAGACTTCGCAATGGGTTTACTTCGCAGTTGTGACCCTGATTACCGGATTCCCCTATATTCATCCAATCCAAGTTGCGTGGGCTTCAAGGAACTCATATAGTGTTCGGACGAGGTCAGTCCTTGATTTCTGGTCGTTTATTGGGAGCCCCTACTTACTTTGTCTGGTCCTAGGACTATATCCGCGAGCGTCTACAACATGTTCGTCCAAGCAGGAGCGATAACATACGTGAGTTGTCCTTTGCGGTGTTACCTAGACAAATTCTGACCCATGCTTCCAGGCAAACATCTATAAAGCGGATGACAAAGTGAGTTGAACATACATATACGGACTACGTACGTTGTATTGATGTGGCTTTGCCCTTTCGTAGCCACTTTGTGAGCACCCTGCACTTGGTCCCTATTATTTCGTCGCTAATTTGCCTCCCAATTTCAGACAAACGAGGTAACCGCACTCTCATTGGGATTTGTTGCATGAACATATTCTTGTACATCTTCACGTTCTTCTTCTACCGAACGCTAAACCGGCGTCGGGAAAAGGCCTGGAACTCCTTAACCCCCCAGGTATGCCATATCCGTTGCTCAAGTTCATGGCACTCAATGACGCATCGCGACAGCAACAACACGAGTATATCGAAACGACGAAGGATGAAGGCAATGAACGCCTTGACTTCAGATTCGCATACTAAAAAGATGATCCTGTACTTAAAATATGACGGGAGATGTATTTCAACCAACGATAGCGCACGATGTAACAGATGAAGATGTAACAAAAGGTGTATTAGGGTCAGAGCGAAGTGATACGTATGAGGTGGTTCAAGCATCCTGCAGCTTCCGCTTGGCCTTGCTACGAGCCTTGATCTCAGCACCAGCAAGGCGACGAAGTCGATTGTCGACGTCCATATACTTGCCACCGACATCAACGAACTTGATGGATGGCTCACCCTTACGTTGGGAGAGATACTCCTTTGGAGTTCCCTTGACGAAGAGTTTATCGTTGGATACAATCGACATGTACTCCGGATCTGACTTGTGTCGTTCGGTTTGCTTCGCAATCCTCTTAGCGAGAGCCTTCGCATGTTCCAAGGCTGCGGGAACGATTGGTTCCTGGAGGTAGATAAGTATCAAGTTAAGACGTCAGTAAAAACGAGCGTACCCGGCCATCCTCGGGGGTAGACTCCCAGTACGATCGTTGGTATCGTTGCCGCAGCGCATCCCGATTTTCCTCTTCTTCAAGAGAATCAGCTTCCTGAGCGTCATACCTAAGATCGGAGTTCACGATTTCTGCAAAGCCCTTCGTGCCAAGGATTTCTTCCATGCCTGCTTGAAAGCCGGTTTGGAGTTGCTTGCCCTGTGATGACGCCGTTAGCAAAGGCGACATGCACAAGCAGGAAAAGATAATGGAAAGAGTTCAGATGGGGTTGAAATCGTTATAACCAAAATCAAGGTGATGTAAGGCACCAAGAGGTCTTCAATTCGCGAATGATGATAATGTTCTCATCAGTCCGAACCAAAAAGAATGGATACTCACTTTCTGTCAAAACGAATCGGACGAAATCACGTCAGCGAGAAATTGGTATAGACAATCGGATGATTTACCTAAAATGAGGTGTTAGCTAACGAACGAGAGGGCGGAAGATATGAGTGTCAGAACAAAAGAGCAGATTTTAACCATTATGGTGTCTTCAAGACTAATCGATGTAATGGCTCATCCGAAAGGCGAATTGCCCGGTAAAAAGAGTAGCACTAACCTTGACCCAGTCGGCTTCCATGCCTTTCAGACGAAGAATGGCGTCAACACGCTTGATGCTTAGGTGGTATTTCTGAGCAAGTGCTCGCGCATCGTTCTTGACGGGATCACGGATGAACTCTTCGTACATTCGGGTGCGTTGAGAATCAGAGATGGGTGCAGGAGGTCGGAAAGAGGTGTTCAAGGGGAATGGCTATGAAAAAGATATCAGATAAAAGTATGAAGTCAGTGAACCGTCAACTAACCACTTTACCACCAAGCCAGTTCTGTTGTTTGGCTTCTTTGAAGGGAGCAGCCACGGTGTCCAAAAACTCCTGGTAGGACTTCGGGTCGACGGGGCCTATTTCATCTTCAGTGAGCAAGGCTTCCTGCGTGGTATCGACCTCGGGAGGCTCATCGGCCTGTTCCGTGGGTGGGTCGGGTGCGAGGTCGGAATACTGAGTGACGCGTGAAGTCGAGATATATCGACTACACGAGCCGATTCTATGACATGGCTGCACAGTACGACGTGCGACGCGAGGAGCAACTCGGAATGAAGAGAACATGGATTTCGACGCGAAAAATTTGAAGCTTTCACTCCGAAGTTGAGGGCAGGCCTTTGGTCAACTTGTGGACCGTGGGAGAAGTTAACCATGTGTGGGAATCGATTTACTTCCTGGGTTGGCCCCATTTCGCAAAGCAGCTCCGTTGAGGACCATGACCATGAATGGAACGACGCCCGCTGCAGATAAATTGCTCAGTTTGAAACGCGTATACGCAATGCTACGCCCTCCAGCAACACTGTCACTCCCTGAACTCCCCTTCTCCCGGTTTCACGACTTCCTATTGCATTCCCTCTTGTTAGACACCCACTTCGAAGATTATCCTCCGTCTAAACAGTATCAGAAGGTATTCTGGAAATGGGCAATACAAAGTCTGGAGTCACATGCTGATCTTCTAGGAGACGAGGCACGTCCCTTTCATCCACACATCCACATCCATTCACCAGCTCATCCTAAGCAGGACCTTGAAATCGATTCTCGGCTATATGATCACTATACGTATCTTCTAGCTTCTCAAGAGTCTGTATCTTGCCTTGTGCTTTCTGAGCGTGCCTGAAGCTGGTCGCTAGCCCATCCAATACTACGGATCCCTCCTCGTCTTCGGGGCCTCCTGCTCCTTCTTTCATCACATATTACTGGAACTTCTCACCAGTTAACGCAGCCTCGAATATTGTTGCTGAACTAACGCCCGTCACTCTCATGGAATCTCGAACGACCATTGAAGGTGGTACCACTGGCCTTCGCACCTGGCTGGCAAGCTTCATTCTCAGCGCATTTCTCACCACACATCAGGGTATTTCTCCTCGAAAGTGATGTTTCGGTGGCATTCTCATCTATCTCCAGAAATCGTCGCTGGAAAGCGTGTCTTGGAGCTTGGATCGGGGACTGGTCTCCTTGGGATAATCACTGCCACACTCCAACTATCAACACCAGGCTCCCTTTGGTTGACGGATGTGGATGAGAACGTCTTATCTCGGTGCAAACAAAACGTAGAGCTTCTGTGTAGTAAGCGATCATCATCTCCGCCGGCTAAGAGCCTCGTCCTGACTTGAAACCCCAATGTCTGGAGACCAATCGTCCGCTCATACGGGATGCCACTACCTCCCTTTAGATTGGGCAGACGCACTTGCCGAAAAGCACATCCCGCGTCTCAGACACTTAATTGATACCGAGGTAATCCCCGATGTCATTATTGGAGCTGACTTGGTATGTGGATTCAATGTCCGCGGGATCCCGCTCGCTCTACTTTTTTGAATACTTCATGGCAAATTGATCTTTCAGGTCTTCGATCCTTGCTTAATTCCACCTCTCATCGCCACCCTGTACCTTCTCCTCCAATCGCATCCTGAGAGATCGGCCATCATCGCGTTGACAATAAGGAATGTAGAAACTGTTGCAAAGTTCGTTAGTTCCGCAGGTTCGCCGTTTCTTACTTTGCCGAGGAAGTCCAGCCGCTGAGATAGCGTGTAGAAGAGAAGCTTCACATCGAAGACATCAGCTTCGATCAAGAGACTGTCACGGCATTTGAAGTACCTCAGGGAGGGACAGATGCTAACCTAGGCGTCAAGATATTCAAAATACACTCGATGAATTAACGATGATGAAGATATAAAGTAAATGTGTGTACAGTCGCCTAAAGGATCCCGTGAAACTTATCATTCAATTCGACGCCTTGACCGTGCCGCAGAACCGACACGTCCAGAAATCATGAGGCATTGGGTATTCGCCACAGACCCGACATTTCCATCCCTCAGAGCCATCTATGGGGCGCGAGGTGAGACATGCATCACATTGCGATGCACTGCGAGGGTTTAGGAGCGTGCAAGTCGGGCAAGCCCATTCAGATGGCTGATTGGATGCTCTGGCCGGTGGCGGCGGGGGGTTCTTCGATTGAATCACTCCTAGACCCACAGTTGATTTCGGAGCTGTCTGCTGGAGAGCTCGACTGAGAGATTCCGGGGCAGTAGTGGAATGCCGCTTAGTAGAGTCAGTAGGGACGTCGTCATCGTCGATGATAATAATGTCATCGCTTAATTCTTTGTTTGGCATTTGGGGAATGTCAGTGTCAGTACGGCCATTGGCCATTGGGCCCGTCATTTTCGAGGGCCCAGAGGGTCCAGCTAAAGGCCTTGGGTCATCAATTTCGATTATCCCGTTGTCGCCAGTGAGATCGATGGCTTGACTGGAGACGCTCTCTTGCGCGGCTTTCTCGGCTTCTCTATCTGCATCAGCTCCAGATGCACAGGCTTTAGAATCTCGAGCACGACGCTCAGCAGCCTGAACCGTGTATCAATGTCAAGAAAGCCGATGAGGGAATCCGTGAGACCTACTCGTGCAGCCAGCTCACGGGGAGTGAGGTTCTTGATATCCGTACCGCCAAGACGGCCTCCTCTTCCCATCAAGCTTCCAACTTTCCTGCGCTTCTCCGCAGCTTCGAGGGCCTTGGCACGAGCTTGGTGTTGGGGAACATTGTGGGAGATGTTTGTACCCAGACGATGGCCCTCGGAGAGAAAGCCTTCGCCTGAATAGCCGGAACGCTTCAGAGCCTCCCACTCTGTCTCCAAGTTCGCAAGATATTTGTAGAACTTATCATCATGAGGTCCATGGACGTTATGTGTTAGCTAAGGGTCGAAATGGATGTGAATGCGACTTAAGTCACGAAGCATTGAGGGGGAAGACATACCTCGTGCAACATGACTAAAACTACTTGCTCTTCTTCATAGAAGGTTTCGGGGTTGTGGGGGGGCCGAAGTCGAAGCAAGATCTTCTGACCGCCATTGACATCTTAGGGTGACATCGTGAGTGAGTACCAGAGTATACGAACTCAGTGACACGTACTTAAGCCTATCCAGCGCTTCAATTAGGAGAACTTTATAGGATTTTGGGGATGCGACCCACCTACGAGACTAGGATTGTCAGGAAAGAACTCTGAGAGAACTGGCAACGTCCAAGCATGCTTTCTCATGATGGGTTTCACCAGAGAGGCGACGCGTTGGAGCATGTGAAGTGCGCGGTCTGCATTTGGGCGGTCTTTGAGATGAGTGAAGGATTTGACGAGTACGGTGGACATGAGTGCTAACGACAAGACGCGTAAGTCAGTGGTTTACTAATAAGTGCCCCTGTCGGGGAGAAACACGCGTCGCGTCCTGATATATTATCCATCACGTGTGCAGTGGATGCTACCCCTTGCAGTGGGGAGCCGCAATGCTCGGTTTCAGCGTGGCCCATTAGTCATCAGCACAGCCACCAATTCCGTCTCTAATTCATCGACACCTTTCTTATGACTGGATTTCTCTCTATTCTCGGATGCTAAATACTTTGTGTGAGACTATAATACCAATAAAGCTGAACCTAACTACCTGAGCTGAAAAAAAGCGACGTGTTCGTCAAAATGGAGTTGCCCACATCCTCTCGAGCCCCTGAGGGATGTCCTGAGTGACCTCGATGTTCGTTGTTTCTTGCAATTTCCATCCATTGCGAACATTTCGGACTGATGTGGCCATTCAATCTTCCTTCTTAACTCTACTGGCGCTCAGCCTGTGCCTTTCCCCGCATTTGTGTGTATTATTCCTCAAGCAACACTCATTTCGCGGGAATTTCGTCCGAGTCTCGTTCCGAACTTCAACCCGCAGCTCAGAAGTGACCATAAGCATCCTTAAGAGCCTTCCTCACTTGCATTGTACCTTTTGGATAGTAGCCAATGAGCTGACATGCCGTTAGCGGCTTAGGATGGGCAGGTGTGACAGTGATTCGCGTGACATAACGCGATTAAATGAGCAAACAAGCACCGTTTCATCTCAATCAAATTTGCGGCTCACCACACGCGTTTATCTCTCATCCGAGTATCAGAGTCGTAACTAGAGGGTCATGCGCAGGGTGTCTAAAGAGTGGAATTTTGAATTTAATTTTTCTAACCACACTTTTGCGCGTCGACTGGGTTCAATCTCCCCATCTACGTCAAAATTCAAAATTCCGGCCTTTATACACCCTGGCCGCTGTTCCTCGGAGTAGCTTCCGTGTATTCAAAGTGGCCCTATGTCAATGAGGAAGCGGTAAACTTGATTAGAGGTTGACACAGAGATTTATAGTGAGGATAAACAAAGCCAAATAGACCAGTGGCTTTGGTGGCATTGCGGCTCCCCACTTGCAGTCTTGCACTCTCATCGTCCCCACATCGCCAGTCGCCACCGAAGATCAGCTTCCACGTAGAGCAGCCGACCGCGCATCACCATCTTTCTCTCTCGCGCCAAAAACCCTTTTCTCAGTCATGCCACGGATATACAACCCGAGGTCGACGCCGCCGCCACCCAGCCTTGGAGGCGATCGTGGCCCGTCAGACTCAAACAGACCCCTCAACCTCAGAGACGCGCTCAGCTATCTGGACGAGATCAAGGTGCAGAGACCGGATGTCTACACCAGGTTCTTGGATATCATGATGGATTTCAGGACTCAAGCGTGAGTTCTCTGACGCGTCCTTCTGGTGCCACTCAATCGACCTTCACACTTACAGCATCGACATACCGACTGTACTTGATCGCGTGGCAAGGCTATTCCACGGAAATCCTCAACTCATCCAAGGGTTCAATATATTCTTGCCTGTGAGCTATCGCATTGAAGTTTCCGCCGGCCCCAGTCTTGCCACTGTGACGGCGCCATCTGATACAATGACCCAAAGCACGACCTCTCCTCCCCCACACCAATTGAAAGATCGACAATGATTTGTATTTGAATGTATATTTACTCGAGTTCAATGATTCCGTAGGACGAGTCCTTGGATCGTCCTTCTAACTTGAACATTTGCACAGTCAGCGCGAACGCCAATTCGACTTTTAGGCCAACACAGCCTTACTTGCCTTCAACACGTACTCTTTTAAGTCTTGTCGCTCTACGACGACCATGTTCCAATGAGCAGTTTCGGGCGATGTATACGATTGCCAGTTGTAGTTACGTGTACTACTGAAACTCCCTACTTTTAAATCTTCACGAATATTCCATATCTTCGTCGGGGGACCATAGAGGAATCCGGTACGGGATCTTTCCCTCCTGCCAGAGCTTTTCTACCACGTACTCGTTGCGCCTCTTGATCATTTCATCCAAGAAAAACTCGAAACGGTGCGGTAACATCTCCCGAACGATAGCAAGATAACCTCCAAGCCACGCGTTTGCTTGTTCGGCGACCGATGAGTTGAAACGCCACTTGCCATCATCAACGACAAGTTCAGGCCATCTTGCGGGATTACAGTGTTTCTGACAAAACTCATCCGGAGTTTTGTGCTTTGACTTGTAGTGGAAAGCGTCGACAGGGAAGATGATACCCTTGAAGAAGGGATCTTTCTCTTTGAGGATATGGGCTTGTAATTGGCAGTTGTTGTCATAGAATATGACATCGGGGAGGTCGGCAGTGTGTGGATATATTGACTTGAAAAAGTCCTAGCAGAAGGCTTTTAACAGCAGGAACAGCTGGTCATGATGGGAAGGCTCACCTTGACGTCAGAGACGGTCTCTTCAGCGAACATAGTTGCTCTTCCTGCGATGACACCACAGCATGCAACTACAAGTTGCTCATGATTAGTCCGTCGACGACCAAACCGAGCCTTTAGCTTAGTGTTGCCACCAGCGGACTTGTGCGAAAGCTCAACCACGGTTTCAATATCATCTATATGAGAGTCAATCGTTGTAAGAGAATCGGCTAGCGGGGCACGTCGAGGAGGGCCTTGCGATCTGAACATGCTTTCGTTTTGTTCGGAGTGGAGTTGCTCAAGTTTACGGTGATCGGGATGCTTACACGTCTTCCTGCCTTTTACTGCTACTTCAGGGCAGTCAGTGACAGCGCAANGGGGGGCTACGTGATTGGTGGGTCGTGCAATACATGGCACGGTTATTGGGCAGAGGTTCGGTGCAGTTGTCTTCTTTGCAACACGGTCGCCCTAGTGAGATTCCACCAGTGACAACTGCACGGAAGGAACCTGTTCAAGTGTCATTTCATTGAGATTCAAGCGAAGGAGCAGGGAAACTACTCACGGAGATTATGATAGCCAGTTCCCGGTAACAGGTTTTCACATATCCGACAGGCATGTAAACGCTCAGGTTGACCATCGTTGATATAATCTTCATTTCGTTTTTCCATAGCTTCTTGTAGGCGTTTATCGTTCGTTCCAGTATCACGAACAACAAGAGGAACACGAGCTGTCTGTGAGTCGCGAAGAAGTGCATGATAGACAAAGCCACGCCACGCTTGATCGGAAGTAAGAGTCAACTTTGATGAGCGCTCCAGATCAGACGATCGCGAAAGTCCAGTGTTATATATGTGACTGTTGTTCTGAGACGAGACCCAAGCAAAGAGCATGTTAAGCGTGAACAGTTCGCAGAGATCAGAGCTGATGAAGGCATGGTCTTCGATCTGGATGGCAGAGGGAATTTCCGACGAATAATAGTGTCGTAGACCATCGGAGACGTAGTAATTGGGGTAAAAGCGAATTGAGCAAGCTGAAAACGAGTCAGATGGATGGAACCAATGAGGATGACAAGATTTGATGCACTCACAGGAGCACCTGAACGAGGAAACGTAGCCGAGTTTGCTACCGTGGTCAAGGGAAAAGGAGGTGACTTGATACCGAGAGAGGGTCGAATACTTTAAAGGACGATTACATTGGTTACAAGACGAAACCGGAGGATAGAACATGGTTGAGGCTATTTGGGAGTTGTGAGGTCAAGAACAGGAAAGAAGAAAGAGCCAGCACGGACCAACACATTCAGAGGGCTTGTCTGCGCTCATACCAAAGAGATCTAGCCGTTCTGATATTTTAGCAGGGAGCTGTGTAGTCCCCCAGTCCTCATTCCAGATCGAATCTTGTAGAGTCTCCCAGAGATACGAGACATGTTCGTCGGAGAGCCCGAGGCTGTACGCAAGGATACAGCAAAGATAAGATGGTAACCGGTAGGGTGGGCGCGTGACGCCATGAGGGACATGAAGAGCGATTTCGGCTTTGAGATGATGGGCAAGTTGGACAAAGGCGACAAATGCGGCGAGGTCAATGGTGTCCATAAGGCCCTGATCCGACGCGTTGATTGCATGGACAATTTTAGAAAAGGGGATGAAGACCATCGAGCCCAAGTGAGATGAAAGTTAAAGTTAAAGTTAAAGTGGGAAGGAAGTGACGGTGGCGCGTGCCACAACGCGTCGTCGCGTTTCGTGCGATCCATCACGTGTCGTCGACTTTTGAATCAAGAACGAGGACTTAGCCAAGTCTTAGCTATGGGGCTCCGTCGGCATGAAGGGGAAGCATATTGAATAGCTTGGATGTTGAAGTTGATTTCTTTCACGATCATCTCCCGGTAGGCATATGTCGAGAAAGACACGGTATGATGAGCGTGGAGGTTGCTGATAAGATAAGATAAGCCGGGGTGGATGAAGGAGTTCGATCAAGCCACGGGTGTCAACTTTTTACCTCAAAGCTCAACAAAATCAACCAATGGACGGGGCCAAACTCATCTCGGATCCAATAGCGGGAGCTTTCTTGGTTTCATCATCTCCGGCTGGCACCCACCGCCAGGACAGTCCCCTTCCTCCATCTTCCCAGCCACACGCACTCGAGCATCGTCCCCAACCTTCAGCCGCCACCGAAGACGCCGAATTCCAGCTTCAACAACACATAGCGCAGCCGACCCCGCAACATCATTTTAGCTCTCGAGCCAACTCTCTTTCCCCTACCATGCGGACGCACACCCCGAAGGCGACGACACCGCGACCCAGTGGAGGCGATCCCGGCTCGTCAGAGCCAAACAGACCCCTCAATGTCACGGACGCGCTCAGCTACCTGGACGCGGTCAAAGTGCAGTTTCAGGAGAAGCCAGATGTC
>JAPEVF010000605.1:0-11983 GCA_029747585.1 Pleurotus djamor
AATATAAACACGATACAAGTACTCTCAAATGACTTGAAAAATGTGAAGTGAGTGAGGTGGTTTGGGCGACGTCGGTGCGTTGGGACAAAGTTCGATCTCTCCTATTGTCGCTCCTATACCCTCTCCTCCTCCTCGTTCTCCGTCATTTCCACTCTCTACATCGCCGTGCCCAGGCAACGGCTGTAGTAATAGACGCCCATAGTGTCCTGAAGACGTGGACCAGTCGATGACTGCCAGCGGAGAGATACCAGGGACAACGGAGAACCAAGCCAGACAATCCTCTCCTCGTCGTACCGTTATCGCTATTCTCTCGTTTCAAGCGGGCACTTGGCCTTCTAGACTGTGGGTCCCTCGGCGCTAAGACCCTTCGCTTAGCTGCTAGCCGATATGGCATCATTCCTCGAATTTTTCTGCCCTTTTCCAAGGCCGTTTATTCGGAAACGCACGAATCTGCCTTCCTCTCCGTCTCCCTATAAATAGTGGACTAGTTTTGCTTCAGAGTCCCCATCTCCTCTCCTCCTCTCCTCTAATCCTCCACCTCTCTACTCCTCTCTCTTGCCTCGCTTCTCTCCGCTCATTCACCACTCCACCAGTGCCTTGCCATCTCTGACCTCGCTTTACCCAGCTATCATTATTCCCGCTTCGTCTCACTGCTCTAATAGTAAGTGTTCATGTTCATTCAGATGGATAGTGCCACTTCTAACCTTTTCTCTCTTTGCACTTTGAATATAGGAAACGCAATTTATCAACTGTAGAACACGGCTCGATCACTAGAGTCAATCCTAGGCAAGTCAATACTTTGGATTATTGACTTTGATTTCCCTCTAATCCCTTCTTTTGACAGTAATTCACTTTATTTCATTTCTAATGGTGAGCCCTCGTCGTTATTCACAACTCTCCTTTACTTTTCTGATTTTATTATCTCGCAGCTTTCACATTCATCATTTAATTACTACGGTCAGTACTTTTTCAAATATTGGAATTATATTCCGGCAACCGACAAGTAACTCATTTCGTTCTAGTTATCTCGACGCTTCGGTAAGTGTTTGACACTGGCTAGTTGTCTTTGCGCATCAGATTTATTGACTTCAGGCCACTGGTGGATGTCACTACATCTTGTTCATGTGAGTCGCTAATGTCATTACAACGGCCGTTCCAATATTTCTGACTACATTTCTAGTTTACTTCTACTTCTCCCTCTACTCGCCGTCATCGTCGCCGCCGGTGACGAAGACTGTTTCGGCGCTGTCGGTCACAGCGACTAGCCCAGGTCCCAGGTATGTAATCGGCAAAGTTTCCTCCGTTCCGCTACTTACGCAATTCCTGCCTTCGCCATTGTCCTCCTTAAGCGAGCCGATCGATCGAGGACTCGACCTTATGCAAAAACTCTAGCGCGTCGTAAGTGATTTTCCACTGTTCCTGATGATTCTAGCTCACTACGCCAGGCTCGCAAGTTCAGAATCGGACCGGGGATGGGTACACTTACTCATCCCCATCTGCCTACACCTCCCGGGTTGCCCTGGGGATTTGAGTAGCCTATGGACATGCGGGGAGCAGAAGAGGATGGAGGGGTAATGGGAGTGGCCGTGAACGTGAGTCTGTCACGCCCACTCGATCAGGTCCTTGGTCAAAACGAGCGGTGAGTCATGACATCATGATCTGCGGCCTCTTGACACTACTTCACTCACTTCGTGCTAGAACTCCCCGGGTCCTGAGATACCCATACTCATCCCCATCTGCCTAGAGAGCTTCTGAAATAGGAAATCAGACATTTCGGTGAGTAATGACCATTGCACATATGATCCCGTTGCGCACACTTACATTGTTTCCAGGAACTCTCGGGGAACCTCACCAACGACCTCGAGTACACCTACTCATCCCCATCTGCCTACACCTCGACCCTATGCGAGGAAATTAATCGGGTAAGTTGTCTGGTTTGTTCCCAAAATGGTTTACTCACCGTGATCGCTTGTCTCTCCTCACCCCATAGAATCTCTGCCCCACTTCCCGCGATGGAATAGTAAGCTGTCCGTTCGCCGTACTTAAAGTCTAAAAGGAGCTTACATGGGTACCTTAGCCGTTCCGTGACGAAAACCGATGTCACTACTTGTGTGTAGGCTCAGGGAACATCACCAACAGCCTCGAGTATACCTACTCATCCCCATCTGCCTACACCTCGACCCTAGGCAAGGAAATCAATCAGGTAAGCTGATAATTTCGTTCCTAAAATGGTGTACTTACCGCGCGATCATGACATGGCTATTCAAGTGTTCCGTGACGAAAAACTCGACTTTCCCCGAAAATCACAAAATCTTGAATTCCTCACCGAAGACGATACACTGGTCAAAGATACTCATATCCCCAAAATGGCAAGTACCTGACTAGCCTTTGACATGGTTTGCGAGACCTGACATTGAGTTCTGAATGTAGGAATGATGTTGCTCCCGCTCGCGGCGCGATCTTCGATTTCTCCATGGCAAGTGCATGCGGCGGGCTGCTTCCAAGTGTCCCTGAGAGGTATGTGGTACTATCACCTTCACCCGAGGTTACGAAAGGCTGACTGTGGTATTCATCGTTCTAGGAGGGATTTTCTTCGCGACCGAGCGGAAAAATTTGAATTCAAGATCCATCTCGACATATTGGCGTACGAACGTAGTACTCCAGTGTTACGGCACTATTAGCGCGTCTAGAACCGAGGTTTTCAAAGCTTGGTATTCGTTTTCAAGGCGCTGGCCAACACCCTCCCTCCTCATGTCCATTTCTTTAAACCCGGTCAGATCCGCGCCGAACACTGTCCAAGCAGCCTATGACATCACAAGACTCGTACGTAAGTGTTTCCGAACTGCTGGAATGTTTGGAAACTCACCTATTCTTGATTTTTCCCCTTGTGTCCCATCTAGACGAAATTCTTGGATATCTCACCCCACAATCACCCGGTCACGATGCGGCTAGTGAAATCTTGATGGTATGTGGTATCGTTACTATGGCCCGAGTTTACGAAAGGCTGACATCAATTTCTGAAATTCTGTCAGTTTGCTGCCCCCGCCGCCGTCATGTCACAAAAACACGAATACGTCACGTACCTCTGGTTCGCTACACCCAGAAACTATACGGCCGAGTTCGTATACATCAAGGCCACCTGTGACCACGTTTGCAAAGGGCTAGGGTCGATTTTCGAAAATTCGTCCATGAAATCGTGCCTTGATCCCGAATTTTCAAACACGCCCGAGGACGTCGTGGATGGCGTGGAATCAATCTCTAGGGTATACTGATTGATATGTGAGTGTTACGAACGCGGTAGAACGCTTGGATACTTACTAATTCTCGATTTTCTCGATTTTGACCTCATCTAGATGCTTGCATATCTCCATCCGAGCTTGATGGGGCCGTCTGCGATGCACGGGACCTTAATAGTGAGTGGTCCACCTATATTCAACAAAGTTGACGAATGGCTGACAATGGAACTACAGCCTTGATCGCTGAATTCCCTCCAGAGCGCCGAAAATCGAAAAATCGGTCTCCTGGTCAACACGGACGATACGCTGACCAGTCTCAACGGTATGCCCGAGCTCCTACATCCCATGCGCAAGTGCTCCCGGGGGTTACGGGCGGCTGAGAGTTGATTTGAACATTTTGGGTGTTCAGCCTCTGCTCGTCCGATTTCGTGTTTTTGGTGTTGGATCTTGATGGAATGATAGGGAGGCTGGTGTCCCTTACAGGTACGTCATTCCCCCACCCTCTGGTCTTGATGCCGAAGCGCTGACATGGCTAACAAAGATGTGAGCGAGCTATCTCTCCCTCCTCGATCACATAAACTCGAATATTGAACGTACCACGAAACGCTCGTCCAAGTGGACTAGACACCCGTGTTCGTACGTCATCAGTCCCTCTTGTACCTAGTTTGCGAGAGGCTGGTGCTTGATTTGGACGAATCGTCTCGATTATCCTTTATGGACGAAATTTTCGAAATTGACGGAAATGTGAAAAGAACGGGTGGAGAACGAGGGGAGTACCTAAGCTGGGTTAGATAGAGGTTAATAGACATGATGGCCAGAGGTTTACGCACCGTTTTTCTGAAATTTTTGATCTAGCCGGTCACTTGAACTTGATAAAGAGTGTTGCGAAATGAGACGGTCATCTAAGCAGAGTTGATGTAAGTCATCTGTTATTGATTTCAAAGCCGTTTACTTACTCTTGTCACTGTGTAGGGACCGTTGACTCGCGCGTTCACTACTTGGTGGAGCCGCGCGACAACTTGACATTCTTGATGGTATGTCTTCCAGATATGGTCTACCATGTTTACGAGAGGCTGACTAGAGCATTACCTTTACTAGTCGACCTCGCGTGTCGTTGGTGCGATGCGCATCAAAGTTATTCGAACAAACATATATTCGGCGTATAGAAAGACAAGGTGAGTATGATCTATGCAAGAACGGCTACTTGCTTCGGTATCAACTACCCACCCTCCCTCCGTGCATCAACACGACCACCTCCCTCCCTTCCGATCAAGGTAAGCTCCCCTTCACACTCCATCGAGCTATACTCGGCCTCGTATACGCAAGGCTGGCGTCTTGTCTTTGTATTTTGGGATCGTGTTCGTGTGTTGCTTACGACCGAGGTGGTGGGGTTGCAGGGCTTCGTTGGGATGCCTTCGTTCGCAGGTAAGTACTTTTTTTTTTCTTTTTCACGGCGCAGGACTCGAACATACCATTGACCCCATAACCACCTAGGGCTTCGTTCCGGCATTTCCAAAGTTGAGTACCAGCTAATCACGTCCATCCGTACTCCATCGAGCCATCCTCAGCCATGTTCACGTTTACGACAGGCTGCCTTTGAATTGGGTGATGATGCGCAAGGTTTTCCGGCGGCGCAAAGAGTGTTGAATATCTTTGGAAGGACTTGATGGTTCGTGTTCCAAGTGTTTGCATTATTGATACTGAGGGAGGAAGGGGCGGGGGCAGCGGAGCGGAGTGGAGGGATGGATTGGTAGGTTGCGGGGCTTGCGTTGGCCAGCTTCGGGCTGACTTGAGTAAGTCTATTTGCTTGGAAAAGAAAGGGTCGAGGAGTTGGGAATCGGCGGTTCGGTATGCATTCATGTAGAGTACGCATGGTAGAGTGGCGCGTGGACTGTGTTTATGTGCATTTTGGGGACTGGAGGGGCGGAGGAGTGGAGGACTTGATGGAGGCGGAGGAGGGCAGCGACAGGGTCAGATGCGAGTGAGTGGGGAATGATTGGGGTCGAGGATCGTGTGCTGATGGTCTGAAGCGAGGAAATGCGGGGTGATGATGGAAATGGTTGGAGTCGAAGATGCGCGTTGGAAGGGCAAATGAGCGTTTTGTCGAGTCGCTGAACTTGGTGTAATGGGAGGAAACGAGGTGCTGGGAGTTGCCAAAAAGGGAATTTAGAGGGGAAAAGCGAGGGGAGAGGCGGCGAGTAGCCCGTGCACACCCCACGGGGAGCCGAGAGGGCGGTGGTGGGAAGCGAAGGGGAGCAACGGGGAGACTCGTCACGGTTGATGAACACGCTCAGCTCCAGTCTCATCCCCAACGCGTCAACACGACCAAACAAGGCTTGCTTGCCATGTGTCCGTCGCAATCATACAACCAAAATTATCAGCATTTCTTCTGCTTGCTCGGTTCACAGAAGAAATAACAATGAAAAAGATTCCGTGGCTCACCGCTGTCCTGCCTGTACCATGTCAACGCGACGAGCACTCATCTTGCTTGGGGGCTGTTTCAGGGGAAAATCATATTTGACCTTGATCGACGGAAAAGGTACAAGCACCACACCGAACACTCCAGAACACATGCGCATGAAAAAAACAAACATAGCCCTGATTCCCGAAGACGGGAACGCACCAAAGAGGTATAAAAAGCATACAAAGCATAGGAGAAAACAAAGCGAATTGGCAAAGGACTCATCGAAGAGCCCGGATGGTCGTGATCAGCCCATAATGATCACTGACAAACTTTCCGTCAGGCATCTGCACACCCTGGCCGATCCGTTCAGGCTGGTCAACTTTCAGGCCTCGCCGCGGCACGAACAGCACCTTATCCAAGCGCGCTGGGGGGAACTTTCCGACATCCCTGCCTTGATAGCCCCACGTAAACCCGCTCTCGTCTTCATCACCCTTGCGCCATGCGTCCCGGAGTCCATTTTGTTGCGGGAGCTTCTTATCTTCCGGACCAATAGCGTTCATATCCCCGCACACGATCCCGCTGTGCAGTTTGCCTTCCGTGAGAAGCTTGGACACCAAGTTCAATTGTATCGGTCGGGCGATAAGCCCAGTCTGCAGCGACTCGAGATGCGTGTTCACCACTCGCACCAACACATCTGACCCCTCTTCTGTCCGCAGGCGCACGTCTACGATAACCGCCGTTCGTTGCATCGCAGAGCATCCAAACTCTAGGATCCCCGCAAACGCGACAGGGACATTCCGCGATATCAACGTGATGTTTCCATAGTACGTCCCCTCTGGCCACTTTCGTGTGTTCGACGGCGTAATAACGAAATTATTCTTCACCCAGTCGTTGGCAAGTATCACACCGAACGCCTCAACGTGGACCTCCTGGAGGAGGATACACGTGGGTTCGGGTGCTTGATGGTCTTCGCAGTGGAAGATATCACATTTTAGGTACTCCAAAACAGTTTCGAGGCGTTCTTGTGGGTCTTCTTCCGTGAAATCAACATTCCATGTTACAATCCGAATGAGGGATGGCGGCGGGCGTCTGGGAGTATCGCGCTCCGTGACGTGCTTCCAGGCCTCTTTTGAAGATCGGTATCGGCTCGGCCGTAGCTCGTATAAAGAATTTGGGATTACAGGATCCTCGTCGGTGCTAGCGTACATCGACACAACATCGTCAAGAAATGTAAGGAGGGGCCCCTGAACGATGGTTCGCACGGATTTACTTCCTCGTTCAAGCATGAGTTGTGCTGTTATTTTGTGAAAATGAAATTGAATGGTTTCTGATAGGTCCGTAGCGCCCATCCCCTTTTCATTAGCGGAGAGACCAGCAGCATGCCGGCCTCTCCGTGTGACTATCTAGGTACATGTGGGTAGACTACGAGACTAGCTAACGAGCAAGCTACGAGATGACGAGGAGGGGTAGAAAGGTGGGGCGTCCAGACAGCATAACGACGACGAGGAGGATGGGTGCTTGAAACCGGCTCTCACCTCTCTCCTTATATACACCTCGCCACGTCAGTACCAAGCCTTGCGCACTGACCACACCTAAATTTTCTCCCCTCTGCCCTCGGCTACGTCTTCGCCTCCGTGTCTCGACTCTCCACAGCAATTCTGTATCTCCGTGAAAATAATTTTTATTCACATTCCTTGGTGCGTCTCGACTCATATCTCCGTAAAACCAAGTTTCTTTTGCTACGTAATTGACACAAGTCCGCTCCTACACGTATACACTCAAAAATAGCTACACCCATAATGCTTGACTCCTGTGAGCTTGATCTCCAGTCAGCCCAAATCCCTTTGGACTCTGCGGAAGCGTCGAGTCCATCGGTTCCACGACGCGAAACAAGATCCGGGAAACCAAGAAACCAAGAGGAAAGGGGGGGGTACAACTCTGTCGCCACCATCATCGTTTCGAGAGACATTGCGACCCGAATTCTGTAAAAACAACGTTAGCAATAAGCTAAAGCAAATTGCGCACCGAGATTGTGACAAATCGTATAGCCATCGTTTGTTTGGAGCCCTGAGGCGAGGGTCTTGCGCGGCGAGTCCAATCGGCGTCGAGAGGATTGTTTGTGGACCAGGAAGGTAGGGTCTTCCGTGTCGAATCGGGAGAGTGATAAAATGGAGTTGTTTTGTATAGACATTGTTGGTGGGTGGCCGTACAAGACGTAGGGCGCGTGGATGGTGCCGTTTCGAAGAAATGTGAAGGAGGGAAGCCGTGCGACCGATTAAATGGCGATTTTTGACGTATACATCGTTCTAGCATGTCGAGAGTGCGCGCGTGGTGCCGTTTGGAAGAATCACAAAAGGGCGAGGGCGAGAGGGCTGTGGTACCGATAAAATGGCGCATTTCTGTATAGACATTGCTTGTCAGACCACAGAGAGCCGAAAAGATCGAGGAAACGTACCTGAAACACCATCGCACGCGTAGCTCGAGTCGACCAGAGAAACCCGAATATAAAGGCAAGCCGAGGGAGCCGTACTGAAACCCCAATAAAATGGAGTCGATCCATATATATATCGTCGTTTTGGGTCGCATGCGTGGTTTGAGGATGTCGAAGCGCGAAAGACTAGATTGGTGAGCAGAAAAAAAGCGAAAAAGGCTCACAAAACACCAATAAAATGGAAACGATCCATATATACATCGTCGTTCGGGGCAGCAAGCTTCGCATGCGTGCATGTGAGTGAGAATCCGCCACGAGAGCCGCAGCACCGATAAAATGAAGCATTTCTGTACAGATATCGTCTTTTAGCATGAAAAAAGAGTAGAAAAAGCGGTACTCACCTCACGAGCTTCAAAACGAGGGAGATTTTGATTCGCAGGGAGAGGGTGGCATGCCGTCTTGGGAAGTTCGGTTCCGGGGCTTCTAAAACGTGCTTTGCGTCATTTTATACGCCTATCTGGGTAGTAGGAAAGCTTGGACAAGTCTAGAAAGGAATAGAACATGAGAAAGTAGACTCGCCGAATATTACAAAATTTTACTCACCAAACTCCAGCTCTGGATGCCACCCACCACGTAGCACTCAAGCAAGAGCCGTCGAAACGAATTTAGAGGGTATGGCTAGACGAGACGGATGATGAGAATGTCGAGTTCGTGGGGGTGACAAAAATCAAAAAATCACTTACCAAGCGCTCAGGACGTCTGCAACCACCAGAATCATGGCGAGTTCTGTTGCTGCGGCGTCGAATGGACAAGAAGGCAGAGGGCGGCGTGGAACGATGGTGGTGGTGAAGGAGAAAGAGTGTTGCAACTCCGATTTAGGTAACGGCGCTTCGCTTGGGTCTCAGGGGCCGGGCTCGCCAAAAATCACAAAAATCATTGCTATGCCCAGAGCACTAGTTTTCAAATATAAACACGATACAAGTGCTCTCAAATGACTTGAAAAAGTGAAGTGAGTGAGGTGGTTTGGGCGACGTCGGTGCGTTGGGACAAAGTTCGATCTCTCCTATTGTCGCTCCTATACCCTCTCCTCCTCCTCGTTCTCCGTCATTTCCACTCTCTACATCGCCGTGCCCAAGCAACGGCTGTAGTAATAGACGCCCATAGTGTCCTGAAGACGTGGACCAGTCGATGACTGCCAGCGGAGAGATACCAGGGACAACGGAGAACCAAGCCAGACAATCCTCTCCTCGTCGTACCGTTATCGCTRTTCTCTCRTTTCAAGCGGRCACTTGGCCTTCTAGACTGTGGGTCCCTCGGCGCTAAGACCCTTCGCTTAGCTGCTAGCCGATATGGCATCATTCCTCRAATTTTTCTGCCCTTTTCCAAGGCCGTTTACTCGGAAACGCACGAATCCGCCTTCCTCTCCGTCTCCCTATAAATACTGGGCCTACATTCCGTCAAAGTCATCATCATCCTCTCTCAGCTTCTCTCATCCCCTCTCATCCTCTCTCTTCTCGCCCTGTCTTCTCTCTCTTCTCTCACACTCACCCACCACTCCACTTCGCCATCGCCCTCGCTTTACCCAGCTATCATGAATCCTGCTTCGTGTCATTACTCTAGTGGTAAGTCTTCATGTTCATTAGTACCACTAATATCGTTTCTAACCTCCTTTTCTCTTTACTTTGAATATAGGAATCGCAGTTTCTCCATTTCACGGCGCAACGACTAGAATCTCAATCAATCAAAGGCAAGTCAATACCTCGGATTACTGACTATGACGGTTTAATCCCTTCTATTGACAGTTATTCATTTGTTTTAATGGTAAGCTCGAGTCGTTATTGAACCTCTCAGTCCCTTTTCTGACTTTATTATTTCGCAGCCTTCAAATGTGTTTACTTTTACTGACTTTGTAGACTCAGTCCGACCATCACGAAATGCGAAATTTGAATTGGATTTGATAACACCTTTCCTTCTAATTTTCTACTGACTGCTCGGTGAGTCTTTAACACTTCCTATTCATCCTCGCATATTTGATCAATTCACTTCAGGTGTTTGCCTTCACTCAACCGAACTTCGTCGGTTCATGTTCAGGTGAGTCACTAATGTCATTTCAGCAGCTACGAAAATTTCTAATCACATTTTCAGTTCATTTCTAAATCCTTCTACTCGCCCTCATCGTCGTCGCCGGTGACGATGAGTGTTTCGGCGCTGTGGGCCACAGCGACTAGACCAGGCACTAGGTATGTAATCAGCAATTCTTCCTCCGTCCCGTAACTTACGCAATTCCTCCCTTCGCCATTGTTCTTAAGCGAGCCGATCGATCGAGGGTTTGGAACGACGCAAGAGCTCTGGAGCCTCGTAAGTGCTTTTCCACTGTCCCTGATAATTCTAGCTCACCACGACGCTCTGGGCAGGCTCTGAAGATCGGGGATGGGTATACCTACTCATCCCCATCTGCCTACACAACCTCCCGAAGCCCTGAGCATTCCAAGTGAGTGGTATTCCATGACCTCATCATTCATTTTGATACTCACTTCAATTTGCCGGGTTTACAGCCCACTTAGCCTAACCAACGGCCTCGAATACACCTCATCCCCATCTGCCTACACCGCTCCTCCTTTTGCGACAGATCCTCAATGGCCAGGGTTCGGCGGCCCGAAAATATTTGCTTCGCTCGATCAGTGCTCTATGAAGATCGGGGATGGGTACAACTACTCATCCCCATCTGCCTACATAACATCCCGAAGCCCTGAACATTCCAGGTGAGTGTTATTCAATGACCTCATCATTTATTTTGACACTCACTTTGATTTACCGGGTTTACAGCTCACCAACGGCCTCGAGTATACCTCATCCCCATCTGCCTACACCTCTCCCCCCTTTGCAACTGACCATGGCTAGGGCTCGGCGGCCCGAAGAAGATCTTTGCTTTGCTCGATCGGCGCTCCTGGACTACTTCGGGTTGCCCTGAAGATTTGAGTAGCCTATGGACATGCGGGGAACAGAAGAGGATGGAGGGGTAATAGGAGCGATGGCGGCAAATGTGAGTCCATCCCAACTTGTCTCATCCCCATCTGCCTACACCGCTCCTCCCTTTGCGACAGACTAACCTGCAGATCTTTGTTTCGCTCGATCGGCCGATTTGAGTAGCCTATGGACATGCGGGGAACAGAAGAAGGTAGAGGGGTAATAGGAGCGGGAGCCGTGAATTGTGAGTCCATCAAAACTTGTCTCGCACGTACACAACTTACCCCCCACACAGATTCGCTCTTCTACCCTGTCGTGAACACCGAATTAGGACGTTCCTTATATGGTGAGTAACCTTTTCTTTGCCCYAAACGGTTCTTCACAAGCTGAAACGAACAATAAAGATCTTATCAATATTTCTCCGAACGCGACTCTAATACACAGCTAACCGCAACCATACCCACTTATTCCCACCCCAATACATCGTCCAGGACCGAGTTTGCGAAGGGTATCATCTTGATCTCAGCCTCCCAGCCCTTCCCGACGTCCTTGGTCCGTAACGCRAAATGCTCCTTCCGGATAACTTCCCAGCGCTACACAATCGAGGTACAGCCTAAATAAAGCATGTGTGAGTCATCYCCAACTTGTTTCAATGACCCTTACTCACGRATGGATGATCTTTGCACATTTTTCGCTKTCCCCGCAATCTAGTCATTTCYTSRATGAAATCTTGATRGATCYATGGRCTRTGGMTATTAMCCGAGAGGTAAGTRYTATATCTATCAGATTGCGAGGTTAGGAAGYGCTGACACAAGTATCGAAGGAGTTATGCATGACTTACCGCCTGGACGATCRCAAAATCGTSAYTACACGATRCAKTCCGTGTCYCTGKCCCTAGNNANNTATNNANNCTCCCATGTTACTGACAYWAATCGYTACCCAGNA
>JAPEVF010000605.1:11988-27820 GCA_029747585.1 Pleurotus djamor
GAGTTTAYGAAGGGCTACGACCCATATTSGCCATTCCCTCCGAGTCCGGCTTCCTCATGACGATTYTTTCAAACCCGGTTAAATCCGTTCCGAACGCTGTCCAAGCGATCTATGACGCAAATAGACTGATATGTAAGTGAYTCCCTGTTCGTTGCATGTCTGGTTACTCACTMATTCTCGRTTTTCCGTTTTCTTGCACATAGACGAAATTCCGGCATATCTCCCCCCACATTCACCCGGTCACGATGCGGCTAGTGGTTCCTTGATGGTACGTGATGTCGTTACTATGGCCCGAGGTGACGAAACGCTGACATGTCATTCTGAAATTCTTCCAGTTACTGCCTTGGGTGGCCGGCACGTCACAAAAACACGAATACACAACGTACCTCTAATTCGAAGCTTCCAAAAACTATACAGCCGAGCTCGTAACCACTCAGGCCATCTGTGACGACGTTTTCAAAGGGCTAGGGTCGATTTTCGAAAATTCGTCCATGAAATCGCCTCTTGATGACGAATTTTCAAACACGTCCGAGGACGTTGCGGGTGGTGTGGAATCGATCTGTAGTGTGTATCAAACGATTTGTGAGTGTTCTACACGCAATAGAACGGCTGGATGCTTACTAATTCTCGATTTTCTCGATTTTCACCTCATCTAGACCCTTGGATATCTCCATCCCAGGTCTATGAGACCGTCTGCGGAGGACAGGACTCTGAAGGTACGTGATAGACCTATATTCAACACAATTAACAAAATACTGACATCAGAATTACACTCGTGATAGATGAATTACCTCCAGAGTGCCGAAAAATCGAAAATCGGTTTCCTGGTCAAAACAGACGATACGCTGACCCACCAATATGGTACGCCCGAGTTAATACACCACATGCGTGAGTGGTCGCAAGTTTCTATGACGCTGGGAGCTGATTTGAGCATTTTGGGTGTTTAGCCGTTGCTCGTCGGATTTCGCGTTTTTGGGGCGGGATCTTGATGGAATGACAGGGAAGCTGGTCTCCCTTGACCGTACGTCATCCCTGCATCTTGTAGTATCGTTCTGGAAGCACTGATGCTGATAAAGAAGGTGTGAGCAAGACATCTCTCCGTCACCGATCACATAAACTCGAATATTGGACGCACCATCATACGCGCGTCCGAGCCAAGTGGACCACCGAGTTTGTACGTCATCCACCCCTCTTGTACCGAGTTTGCGAAAGGCTAGTGCTTGATTTGGACGAATCGTCCTGATTATCCTTCATAGACGAAAATGCCGAAATTGCAGAAAACGTATCAGGGACGCCGTAGAGACGATGAATGGTCTATGCTGATGATATGTGAGTTATTTTCCAAGTCTGAGATGGGGGTTTCACGCACCTATATTGACATTTGAGGTTTACCTCCCCCAGGTCCCCCCATGCTCGATACCTCGATGGCCACGCTGCAGGGCCGGAAGCGATCAATATCCACTTGAAGGTATGTTGTTCATGTATGATCTGCTACGTTCCCGAGGCCCTGAGATTGGTTTGTCAGAGTTTACCCATGTCCTACCCCGGGACTGGGCACTTTCAGAATCACTCTAGGACACGAAAATAGCGATGGAAAAAGATGTATTGGTGGTATATAAAACATGTGTGAGTAGTCTTAATCATGGCAGACGCCATCTAGTACCGTTTAAGCAAGAACTTACCAACCTGCTCCCACCCAGCACAGATCCCTCCGTATCTCATGCGCAACGCAACGCCGCCGTCCAGCAACGATACCCACATGGAGCTACGAGTGCGGGGTATCCCTGGACGAGTTTGCGAAAGGGATGCTTGAGTATTGGGTGAGTCGTCTTGAATTTGGCTTCGGCGGCGAAAGTTGAGAAAAATCGAATTTTTTCGGTTTTTCTTGCGCAGGAAAGTCTTTGTTTCGATTGCAGATGGTGAGTAGGACCTTGCTTGGTTCGTGTATGTTGGTCATGAAGGGGCGGTGAGGCGATCGGCGATGAGGGAGATGGTTGGTTGGGGCTCGGATGTGACTTGAATCAAGAAGGGAAGGGTTGTTTGTGGTTCGTATAGCACGTCTAGATGTAAAGTAAGCTATAGCCAGTTGAATAATGATGTATAAAACTCACCATATGCAATAGAAACGATTTCGCGAGCCCAAGATCTCATCTATGCCGCCAAAAACACCAAAAGGATCGAAGCGAGCGGACGGGATGAGCAGCAAATGCTCGGGTTTGATGGAGGGAGGGAGGAGAGATGTGAGGTTGATGGAGTCTAGGTGTTGCGGGGTGATAGCATAGAGGGAGGATTGCATGTGGATGGCAAGTGGACGTTGTATGCTTGCGCGAGCATTGCTTGCCGGGCTGGATGTGGAGAGGTTGGCTGGCTCTGACTTGCTGGAAGGGATGCAGAGCGGGGAAGGGAGAGAGGTGGAATTGGGTGGCGGTGCGCGAGAGGGATGGAAATGCGAGGTGTTGGTGGTGGTGGTTGTGGTCGAAAAAGTGGGATGGAGGGGAAAACAAGCGTTGTGTCGAGTGTTGGGAATTACCAAAAATGGATTTTGGAGGGGAGTTGAGGGTGTCGGTTGCAGGAGTTTGTGGGGCGTTGTGAGTACTTGGATGCTTGTCACCGTTGAGGACGTCGGCAGTGCAGTCAGTGGACTCGACGACGGATGGCTTCCCACAGCCAATGACCCCAGGACCGCAACGCATCTGGACCCTGATCAAACACCGCCACTACCCAATGCGCGACAAAAAGCCATGCCCTCATCACCGTTTGCTTCACAACCTTCATCTTCTCCCTTTCTTCTTTTTCTTTTTTCGACTGTTCATCTGTCTCTTCCCGACACTTCCTTTCGTCGACCATCGACTTTTCGACGACCACTTTGAGCCATGCGATTTCACCACCTCTGCGTCGCAGCGCTCAGCTCGCTTGCCGTGGTCGACGTTGCTGATGCCATCAAATTGACGATTCACGGGAGGCGAGAGGCTAAGCCGACGAACAATGCGGTTTCCCTTCGTCGACGGGGGAATGTCTCAGGAAGTTCACCGCTGGTAAACCATGGCGACGTTAGCTACTACACCAATATCACGTTGGGCGGAGCCGAGTTCACTTGTCTTATTGACACTGGGAGGTGAGTTCACTGCAGTCTTCGGTGGATGTTTGAACCGGTGCTGATGGTCTCTTGCAGCACGGATTTATGGGTTGCGGGCACCGTCCCTAACGCGCGCGATCTAGGGAAGACCAGTGGAGTTAACTATGCCGTTGGCTCGGTGCGAGGTTCGCACTCTTTACTCGCTGCGATGACCTGCATCGTCTGACCTCGTAAGTTTATAGGCCCCATCAAGACCGCCGCWCTTGACTTTGCTGGTTATACGGTACCAGATCAAGCATTTCGTGCGTTCTACCTACTATTAAAATCCCCCTTCATTTTCTTAACCTTCTGTACAGTTGAGATCGTTCCCGGCGAAGAGCCAGAAGGCACTGGTCTGATCGGTCTTGGTCCGAACAGCGGTTCGAACATCTTCAAAGCTCTCAATAGCTCTGCCGGGCATGCTGTCCTCGATCGCATCTTCACTCAGAACACATCGACGCCCAACTACCTGACGGTGCTTCTAGGCCGCTCAGAAGGTCGGTTATCACCTTGATTGCGTTATGCGCGCTCTTTTCTTACTTAGCGGCTGATAGACCCGACGGATATGTTCCCTGGCGACCTGACGATTGGGAGTATCCTGGAGGGTTACGAGAACATCACTTCACAACCGAARCTCAAGGTCACGGATGTACCCATTTGGGARGTCGGCGATCAACATTTCCAGTTGTTGTTGGATAAGGACGGTATTATTGGGCCGAATGGTCAAGCTGTCAAGGTCAAAACGGCTGTGGATGAGACGAAGGACAAGAGACAGGTCACYGCAGTCATTGATACTGGATTCAGTTTGAGTCAAGTACCCAAGTACGTTTTCTTTNGTTACGAATGGAGGATTTATTGTAGATTGGTCGCGGATGCCTTTTACTCTGGATTTGCTGGTGCCGAGCGGGCGTTGGTACATACTATCTGTACTGTAGTGTGTGGCGAATACATTTTGTTTGTCGGCCCCTTTGAGTTGTGCAGGAGAGATTCCCACGGATTTACTTCCTCGTTTGTGCGTGAGTTGTGCTGTGTTTTTGTGAAAACGAAATTCGTAGGTTTCTGATAGGTCCGTAGCGCTCATCCCCTTTTCATTGGAGGAGAGACCAGCAGCATGCCGGCCTCTCCGTGAGCTATCTAAGTACATGCAGGTAGACTACGAGGTGAGAATAGAGTACATGATGGCGAGAGTACAGGATGGCGAAGCACAACGACAGCATAACGAAGGGGAGGGGAATGGACTGGTAAAAAGTGAGTCTGGATACCCTCCTTATATACACCATGCCACGTCAGGCCAAGACTCGCGCACAGACCTCCCCTAGCCCTACCACTCTCTCTCCGTCACCCGAGTCACTCCCGGCTCCACACATTCTCTTACGTGTCCTGATAAAATTTTCTTTGCCCCTCAATATACGAAAAGGTCGAGTCCGTTGGCCTAGATTTCCAAGAAAAATAGGTTTATTTTCACTACGCCGTCGTTTCACCCATGTTCGAAAAAAGGGACCAGCCCCAAGTAATATTATCTCGCAAAACACAAAACAAAGTCTACTACCCTACGTAAAGCTATCAAGTGAGCCTCAACATCCTTTGAATTCATTCCGTGTGTAATCCATCGAAACGGCGTCGTTCCGAGAGTGAGGGATGTCCCGGCCATCAATACTGCCATGTTCCGAGAGTGAGACGAAGAAATGAACTCGTTCCATACAGACATTGTTGTTGACGCTGCGAGGATGAAGGCGAGAGAGTGGGAGATGGCGAGGAAGCAGGAGGAGGGATTTACCGAAACCACGATAAAATGGACTCGATCCATATATACATCGTCGTTTCGGCTCTGGTGGAGGAGGTAAACCTGTAGCTTGAGGAGAACGGAGAAGCCGAAACAGAAAACGAGAAGAAACGCGAAAGAGACGTACCGAAACCCCAATAAAATGGAGCCGATTCATATATACATCATCGTTCCGTCTTGAAGCAAAGCCATAGAGTTGATAAACGAGAGACTCACAGAAGGACCAATAAAATGGACTCGATCCATACAGACATCATTGTCTCGGCACCCCTACGTTGATGAACGCGGCCGTACCTCGAGAGAAGTTTGAACAGGAAAACAAAAGGAAAAACAAGAGAGACGTACCGAAACTCCGATAAAATGGAGCCGATCCATACATACATCGTTGTTTCGGCTGCTTGCGTGGCTCGAAAAGCGAAGGACTAGCTTCAGAGAGATTGGTTAGCACAAATGGAGGAGAAAAAGACGGAAACTGCTTACAAAAACCCTGATAAAATGGACACGATCCATATATACATCGTCGTTCCGGGCATCGCGCTTTGCATGCGTGTACTTGAGGGAGAATCCGTCTCGAGAGTCGCGATACCGATAAAATGAAGCATTTCTATACATATATCATCTTTTAGCGATGGAAAAAGCAGGAAAGAGACCGACTCACCATTCTCAAGTGCGCCGGCTTGAAAACGAGGGAATTTTAGTTTGCGAGGACATGTTGTCGCGCCGTCTTAACTCGGAGACTTCCAAAAATTGGTTTCCGTCGTTTTATACACCTATCTGGGTAGGAAGAAAGCTTCTACAGGTCTAGAAAAAAACAGAACGTGAGAATGGAGACTCGCTGAGCGTCACGAAAATCAACTCACCAAAGTCCAGCCCGGAGTGCACCCGACACTAGAACTCAGGAAAGAGCCGTTAAATCGGATTGGTAGAGGTTGCAGACCCTCGAATGCGGTTCCAGACAAGAGAGATGATGAGAAGGGGTGGTCGAGCGAGTTCGTGGGGGTGAGAAAAATGGAAAAATGACTTTCCAAGCGTCGAGGACGTCTGGAACGGTTGAAATGATGGCGAGTACCATCGACGAGGGGTCTAATGGAGAGGCGAGTGGAAGGACGGCGTGGAACGGTGGTGAGGGAGAAAGAGTGTTGTAACTCCGATTCAGGTAACGGCGCTTCACTTGGGTCTCAGGGGCCGGGCAAGTTACCGACCGTCAAAAATTCAAAAAAACATTGCTATGCCCACATAGTTGATTTTCTAAAAATGAATACGATACAAGTACTCTCAAATGACTCGAAAAAATGAAGTGAGTGAGGTGGTTTGGGTGTGGTGGGCAAGTTGGGGCGAAGTTCGATCTCTCCTATCGCCGCTCCTATACATACTCCTCCTCATCGTTCTCCGTCATTTCCACTCTCTACCTCGCCGTGCCCAGACAAATGGCCCACTAATAGACGCCCATAGTGTAGCCAATACGTGGACCAGTCGACGAGTGCCAGCGGAGAGATAACAGGGACAACGGAGAACCAAGCCAGAGAATCCCCTCCTCGTCGTACCGTTATCGCTGTTCTCTCATTTCAAGCGGACACTTGGCCTTCTAGACTGTGGGTCCCTCGGCGCTAAGACCCTTCGCTTAGCTGCTAGCCGATATGGCATCATTCCTCAAATTTTTCTGCCCTTTTCCAAGGCCGTTTACTCGGAAACGCACGAATCCGCCTTCCTCTCCGTCTCCCTATAAATACTTACATGGCTTACAGTAACTGTAAATAAATGGCTTTAAAGTTACTGCAAGATTCTGTTAGGTTGAAACATTGCTTAAAGTAACTATAAGAGGAGCTGTTGAAAGTAACTACAGAGATTTTGTTACCTCACAGTAGCTCCCAGTAAATGGTCTATTTAGGGCTCCCAGTAACTATATATTCAAAGGCTCATAGTCACTATTAACAACTCTGTGGTTTACAGTCATACTCTTTTTTTTAGTTGTTTAGAGTGACTTTAAGCATTTCCATGAGTACATGGCTTAAAACGACTACGTTTTTTNGCACTTTTGTGGTTTAAAGTAACTATTCCATCCAGTATTACTGAGAACCCGGAAACACAGATTGTCACTCATCTCCGAGCCCTCATTGACTGTGGTGCCACGGGGATGTTTATGAACCCTGTGTTCGCCGATCGATGTGGTTTCGCTCGTCGTAGGCTTTCGTCACCCATCCCAGTGTTCAATGTCGATGGTACCCCGAATGAGAACGGCATGATTCGCGAAGTCGTTGAGCTAGTCTTGCGCTTCCGTGACCATACCAAACGAGCTCTCTTCGCGGTCACCAACATTGGTCGTCAGGACATCATCTTGGGGTATACCTGGCTTTGTCAGCATAACCCTGAGATTGATTGGGTGACAAAGGAGGTCTCGATGAGCCGGTGCCCATCGATTTGCCGCACCTGTCGGGTTGAGGTAGGTCGCGAGCGTCGAGTACGCCAACGAGGATCTCGCCTGCTTCGGTCTTATCGTATGGGGCCAATCCCCCTGGTTGAGGAACTTCACTCTGATTCGTTGCCTGTTCTCCTTGAAACTGAGGAAGCAGATGAGGAAGAGGATGAGAGCGCAGAAGGCGAGAACTCTCCTGAGGATTACGATCCATTGGAGGGCGATCGGATCTTCTGCGCGGTTCCCCCTCCGACACCGGAGTATGCTCGATCTCTCCAAGCAGAACAGATTCGAGCGACTGAGACCATCTCGCAGCGACTGGCATCGGCGTTCCAGAAGAACAAGCCACCAGATCCGCGCAACGCCTCTCTACCTGCCAACTTCTTCGAAGAGTTCAACGCCGTCTTCTCCAAGGAATCCTTTGACGAACTACCCGAACGTCGACCTTGGGACCACGCGATTGAACTTGTCAAGGAGTACAAGCCTTTTGCCACCAAATGCTACCCACTCTCGCCGAACGAGCAACGCGAACTAGACGAATTCATTGAGGAGAATCTGGCCACTGGTCGGATTCGCCCCTCCAAGTCCCCTATCGCCTCGCCAGTCTTCTTCATCAAGAAGAAAGACGGTTCGCTTCGCCTCGTCCAGGACTATCGCAAACTCAACGCCTTGACCGTCAAGAACCGTTACCCCCTGCCACTCATATCCGAACTTGTCGATAAGCTGAAAGGAGCACGCTACTTCTCTAAGCTCGATGTTCGCTGGGGGTACAACAACGTACGGATTAAGGAAGGCGACGAGTGGAAGGCAGCATTCCGTACCAACCGCGGTCTCTTTGAACCGCTTGTCATGTTCTTCGGTCTCACCAACTCGCCGGCTACGTTCCAGAATATGATGAACGACCTCTTCCGCGAACTTATCACTGAGGGAGTCGTCATCATCTACCTCGACGATATCCTCATCTACACCAAGACTCAGGAAGAACATCGTCGCGTTCTGAAGCGGGTTCTCCAGATCCTCAAGGAGAATAAGCTGTACCTCAGGCCGGAGAAGTGCGAGTTTGAGCAGACCAAGGTTGAGTACCTGGGTGTCATGGTGTCGGAAGGTAAAGTAGAGATGGATCCTGCAAAGGTCGCTGGTGTCMGKGARTGGCCAGCCCCWCGAAAYGTGACTGAGCTGCAGTCTTTCGTKGGGTTYGTCAACTTCTAYCGTCGCTTYGTCCGTGAYTTCTCCCACATAGCCCGTCCCCTCTTCRAYCTCACCAGTGCAAAGGACTGGCATTGGACTGAGGTGGAGCAGGCCGCTTTTGATCAACTGAAACTGGCCATCACCTCTGAACCAATCCTTGCTCTACCTCATGAAGACAGGCCATACCGGGTGGAGGCAGACTCTTCTGACTTTGCTACTGGTGCAGTCCTCTCACAGCTGGACCCAACTGATCAGAAGTGGCATCCTGTTGCTTACTACTCCAAATCCCTCCAGGCAGCTGAACGAAACTATGAGATCCATGACAAGGAGATGCTCTCAATCATTCGTGCTCTGGAGGAATGGCGACACTTGCTGGAGGGGGCTACCCCGGACTTTGAAATCTGGACAGACCACAAGAACTTGGAGTACTTTATGAAGGCACAGAAGCTGAATCGTCGACAAGCAAGGTGGTCTCTGTATCTTTCTCGCTTCAACTTCACTCTCCTCCATCGTCCTGGCAGATCAATGGGCAAGCCAGATGCTCTGTCTCGTCAAGCTGATCATGATGATGGCAAGAATGACAACCAGAACCTTGTCCTTCTCAAACCAGCTTACTTTGCTATTCGAGCAACTGGCGTCACTCTAGAAGGGGAGGAGACAGTGGTTCTCGAGGACATCAGACAGGGTGTTAAGGACAGACGGTATGAGGATGCAGTTGCTAAGGCAGCAGAGCAGCTGAAGCGATCAAGGGCTCATAACCCTCGTATCCTCAGGACAGCTGAATGGCAACTGTCTGAGGGACTGCTCCTCTACCGAGGTAAAGTCTATGTGCCAGATGTGAAGGACCTCCGTCGTCGTATTGTCGAGCAGCACCATGACTCCAAAGTAGCAGGGCATGCTGGCAGATTCAAGACTCTAGAGCTGGTCTCTCGGAGTTATTGGTGGCCAAACATGTCTCGTTATGTTGGCAGTTATACTCGGCACTGTGATACATGCCAGCGCATGAAGACCAGGAGACAACTGCCCATGGGTGAGCTGAATCCACTAGAGGTTCCAAATGGTAGATGGGATCGGATCAGTGTGGACTTCATTGTGGAGCTGCCAGAGTCTGATGGGTTTGATGCCATCATGAATGTGGTGGACTCTGTGAGCAAAAGAGCCCACTTCATACCCACTCACACATCCATCTCAGCCCTGGGTTCAGCAAACTTGTACCTCCAACATGTCTGGAAGCTCCATGGCCTTCCCTCTTCTGTCCTGTCTGACAGAGGCACTCAGTTTGTTGCCCAGTTCACACGCGAGGTCTATCGGCTCCTTGACATCAAGCTGGCAAACTCCACTGCTTATCATCCTCAGACTGATGGGCAGACTGAACGCTGCAACCAAGAACTGGAACTCTACCTCCGGACCTTCTCAGACGAGCGGCAGAGTGACTGGGCTCGTCTACTCCCACTTGCTGAATTTGCCTACAACAATCATATCCACTCTGCTACTCAACAAACTCCATTCCTCCTTGACACTGGTCGACATCCTCGCATGGGCTTTGAACCAGCAAGGGAATCATCTCGCATTGAGTCAGCCAATGACTTTGTGTCTCGGATGAACTCTGCAGTTGAAGAAGCTAAATCTGCATTGGAGAAGGCCAGGGATGATATGAAGAAGTGGTATGATCGTCGCCGGGTACCTGCTCCAGAGTACAAGGTGGGCAGCAAGGTCTGGTTAGAGGCAAGTGACATCAACCTCCAGCGAGCATCAAAGAAGCTTGCTGCCCAGAGGCTTGGTCCATACAAGGTTCTGGCAAAGGTTGGCAAGGCATCATACAAGTTGCAGCTCCCTCAATCGCTTTCTCGCTTGCATCCTGTCTTCCCAGTTATCAAGCTCACACCCTATGATGAAGACCCAATTGAAGGACGTCGACCTCTGCCCCCACCTGATCCAGTTCTTGTTGATGGTCAAGAGGAATTTGTGGTTGAGGAGATTCTGGACAGCCGTCGACGACGCAACAGGTTGGAGTATTTGGTGAAGTGGAAAGGCTATGGAGTGGAGGCAAACAGCTGGGAACCACTGGCAAACTTCTCAAATGCTGATGACGACATTGCAGCTTTCCATCGCAAGCATCCTCAAGCCATCCGTGCAACTCTCTTTGAGATCATTGCTGGCACTCATGGTTTGGCTGATGTGGTACGCTCTTGGAGAGCAAAGCATGAGCCACACGCGTCGAGACGCCGCGTCTTGAAGGGGGGGGTGATGTAAGGGGACACTCCATTTCCCTTACTATTTCTATTTCCTTTACTTTACTTTCACACTTCCCTATTCCCCCTTCTCTTTCCCCTATCTGCCTATTTACCATTCTGATCCCGCCCATGTGATTACATGGTGGCTTAGTACTGTATAGTCACTTTCCCAGGCACCTAGAGCCCATAGCCGCCTGCCTAGCATGTGGATCCTTAGACTATTCTCTTCGGATTTCCCCTTGCTAGGTGAGCTTCTCTCTGTATTAGGCAGTTCTATATTTACCTTCGGATTTCCCCTTGCTAGTCTTGTCACTTGTGAGGTTGCCCTTACACATAGTGGGTTTCTGTGCAAGCCTCCTCTCCTTCTTCTTCCTTCAGAAGTCCTTAACTGTGGCATCCTACACTCCCGGGGACATCTAGTCATGGACACCTCTCCAGTCTTCCAGTCAATTTCAGGATTATGCTTTCTAAGCCAAGTTAGACCAATAATGGTTTCAACCTTGCCAAGATTGGTAACAAAGAAAGTCATCTTCTCCTGGTGTTCCTATCATCATATCAACCTTGTACTCCACCAATCCAGCTTGATTGTCTGTACTATCTACATTCCGTACAACAGTGGGATAGGATAGCTTGGTAAGATTGTTATTCTATTTCTTGGCATAGTCCAAATCAATAAAGGAATCTGAGGCTCCACAGTCAAGCATGGCCACCTTGAGATGACTCTGAGTGTCCAAAGTCTTAACTGCCAGCTGTAATGGTACATAATTCTCCTCTGAATAAGAACAATAGACAATTTTTTCTGCAAGTTTTGTGGGTGTGTAATGCACTCCCTTTTATATGCATGTTTTTGTGGTTTTCAAATAATATTATAGAAGAAGCATCAGAAGAAGTTTTACATGGTGGGGTGATTTGTGGCAATACAAAAGGTGGAGTGGAGACTGGCAGTGGTACAAGAGGGGGAAAGGATTCTTGGGACATTAAGGAAACTGGATTGACACCATCTAGTTTCCCTTTTGAAAAGACTGCCCAGCTTCAATGGAGTCAGAGAGGTCAATAAGTGGTGTTTCTTCCACTACTGCAGCCCTAATGTTCCTCTGTCCATGTGGGCAAAAGCGAGCAATGTGCCCCAACTGTCCACATTGATAGCAGGTCCTAGGATCCCTGGCACGAATAGGACCCCTGTTTGCTGGAGGTAGTGCTGCTGCTTGGGGAAACCTGGGTGGAAATTGCTGGGGTTGCGGATGTGGCTGGAAACGCTGGGGCTGGGGAATGCTCCATTGGGGTCTGGGAGTAGCTTGTGGACCTTGCCCTTGGGGAACTCGGCTTGAGGGTGGTTTAGCAGAAGCATTGGCTTTATTTTTGACTCTGCCTGGTTGGTCATTTCCTCGTTGCCAATTCCTTTCAAAAGTGACTGCTTTTTCCTCCCACTCAGCCAAAGTGGTTTGATCGGAAACCTGGCCACTGGACCAAAGACGCTGATACAACCCATTGTTAAGTCCTTTCTGGAAAAAGTACACCAAGGTGTCCTTTGGGAATTTGGAGGCAGTTTCCAGGGCAGTGAATTGCGCAATATACTCCTCAATGGGTTGAGATCCCTGTTTGATTTCATCCAGCTTGACCTGAGCTTTATGCTGATCCTGGACCTCCTCATAGAGTATCACAAATTCATCACAATGTGCCTGCAAGGATGCCAATGCATCAAACCGCCTATTGAAACAGTCAAATGCCTCAAGGATTTGAGTATTGGCAGTGTTCTGGGATAATTGCATATCTTGCTGTGATCGTTGCAGACTGTCAAATTGCTGCTCCAAAATCATGATACGGCGTGTCCAAAGATTATCTGGATCAGGTGCTAGGGTGGGANGAGGCAGGGGGGTACTGGGGGGGAGGACANTATNGTCTGGGAGGAGGGATTGGCTTCAGAGTCCCATACACCTGATCCAGCACCCTGATAGGGATTATGTGAAGCTCCAGTCCCAGAACTCATGATTGGTGGTAATGTGGGAGATTGGTGAAGATGCCTTTCTCTCTGGACCAGTTGAGAGCGGTGGAGTGGGTTTCCCAGATAGGGATTTGTTTTAACAAATGGAGGAGTGGGAAAAGATGGGTGGTTGATTGGAACCAGGGTACACCTGTCTTGCTGAGCAGATAGGGTATGGCCTTCTTTCTTTACCAAGCACCCTACGCACAGACCCTTCCCCAAAGGTTAGTGATCAGTCGGTGCCAAAAGCACCACCCAGAGAGTTGTCTAAACGTTACTCCGCTGGAGTATAGTCGCTGCTGTTTGTATCGGATGCACAGCTAGTGGCAACCAAAGGAATAGTGGGATTGGGAAGGGAGTGATTGATTGATTAATTGAATTGGGGTGGATGTCCAAGAAGTTCGTTCTTCTGTTAGGGCAACGCTATTTATAACTCACGTGAACCCCACAAGAATACTAGAAGCCAACAGGAAGGGAAGACGATGACCAAGGCAATTCAACCACTAGATGATAGCGGGAATCCTAAGAGAACAAACTTGAAGTCCTACCTCCTAGGGTCCCTCCAAGGCTGTACTAGCTAACCATAAGGGTATAATGATCATGGATTGCTTACAGCATATGACTGTCCTTTCTAGGCCAGAAAGCAGGGTCCACTTCAGGGGATAAATAGGAGGTCGGAAGAAACCATAACATATATTATACCCTTGCATTCTCTATTCCTCGTTTATCTGACAGTTTATCCATGGCCAACAACCTTCCTTTCTTAGATTGCCCTTATGCTACAGTTTCTCTCGTTCCATGTTTATTACAACTCTTACAATTACAATTACAAGTAACACTCCAAGTAAATCTCAGCAGTAGGCAGCAATAGTGGATAGTCAGTGACTTTCAAGATATGATCACTTGTCCCACCAATACTATGGTTTATATTTGATTTGATCATAACTGACATAGCATGAATGTTTATTTTGCCAAATCAGGCAACAAAAGTCCAAGATATCCGACTAAATTTGCCAGTGAAACTCTCAAATTTTCGGGCTTGCAAAAATTATGGATGAAAGTTTCATTCAGGGAGTTGTATTCAAATGGCATCTCTGAGCAAAGTGTTCTTTGTTGAAAGTAGTTAATGATGCAACACTTTGGATGATGAAAACTATCCCCAAGTAAGAGGGATTCGGCTAGCTGCTTACATAATGGTAATGCACAGAAGACCATGCCGGTGGAAGCTTAGGTTGCGGCCTTGAAGCACCCGCATCACGCTCTCGTGTGCGGAGTCAATGTATATATATAGTTCTATAGTTCATCTCTCTTCTCCATTAGTATTTAGTTGTAGATAAATTTATATCTAGCTGTGGGTGGATGCCGGTGTCCCAGATCACTATTTAGTGATGAAAAGTGCGGTCTAGATTGACCGTGGGAACAGTACATTGACTGTGAGAACAGTCAATTACTGATGGACCCTGTGCAAAGAATGCCTCCGGGTTCCACAACCAGGGCAAAGCTCGCGGAATCCTTATAACCCCGGAGATCAGGACAATGTTCTGCATCTGCCTGTTGTGGTCCGGAGCTGTGGAATTTCGGACGCGATTTAGTGGACATGCACTCGAGCGGTTCTTGTCGAAAAGGTACCCGTGGGAACCTAAAAGGGGGGGTTTCCACCTATACCAGAAAAGGGACAACGGCACACTCTGGGACACTATTGTTAGTTACATCAATCAATCAATATTATTATCACACGCTATTAGTGACACTTTCGCGTTCTTTGGTCTTCGGATCAATCAGTTATTAAGCAGGTTTCAACAGGTTATGGGCCCCGGCTTCTAAACCTTAGACCTCAGCTGATTATTTGAAACCATTGACCTGCCCTAAGTGAAACGAAAACTTCGGAATTATTGATCGATCAGTTGCCACATCACAAATCAAAAGCTTATTATTGATTGATCGGCTATTATTAGTGATCAAACCTTGATTTGCTATTGATTGATTGATACGAGTGTTATAATCACGCTATCGGATATTATTAGTGTGTCTTTGTCTCTTGGCTGGGACTAGGTTGACTACCTAGGAAACTTATCGGATATTTTGGGAACTCTATCTTTATCCTCGATCACAATGTCGGACTCCGCCATCAAAATCACCAAGCTCAACAATTCCAATTATCGCGAATGGGAGGGCGAGATGAAAGCCTTCTTGATGAGCAAGGGGTTGTGGAGATTGGTTAGTGGGCAAGAGGCAAAGCCTGCGGAGAGTGACAAGGATAAATTGGAGAAGTGGGAACTCAGAGCTGAGAAAGCTTATGGTGATATGTTCCTGGCAATGGAGCCGGACCAAAGAGTTCATATCCGAGAGGTTCAGAGTTCTGATCCGGTTGCCGTTTGGGCGGCACTGGAAAAGGTCCATCTGTCAAAGAAGGCTGGAGCGCGGTTCAATGCCTATGACGACCTCTTCAACATCAGGAAAGAAGAGGGTGAAAGTCTTATGGTTCTGGGTACCAGGATAGAGCAGGCAATGGCAAATATTCAAAATCTTCGCCCTAAGGACTTCTCAGTTGAAAAGCTGGATGGAGAACTTCAATGCATGGCATTGATCAGGGCCTTGACAGATGAATACAAACATTTATCATCAGCCTTGTTGCTTGTTGAAGAGTTGGACAAGGACACGATCCTGCAGGCCTTCAGGAGTGAAGAACTCAACAGGCAGCGAACCGAGGCAGCCAATAGGGTGGTTGCAGGAGGAGGCTCCAGAGGAAGGAATAGAGGCAGAGGTGGATTTCGAGGACGAGGGCGGCCCTATGGCAATGGTACAAGTCTCCAGCGAAATCAATGTGCCAGTTGCAAGAAATTCGGTCACTGGGCAAATGAATGCCCCGAAAATCGCGCGTTTGAAGGAGGGAACACCCCCTTCAGTGGGAATAACAGTGGGCCAAGTGGGAACCATGCCAAACAGGCAGCAGAGGAGCAAGCAGACTTCGTAACTGAATTTGCGGGACAAGTTAGTACTTTGTTGGATAATGCATTTGCTACATCTTCTAACCATGATCATTGGAATGCAGACACAGGGGCCACTTCTCATATGACCCCTCGACGAGAGTGGATTCGCAATTACACCCCCATGAAAA
>JAPEVF010000606.1:0-27804 GCA_029747585.1 Pleurotus djamor
ACGTGCGTCTAACGGATTGCGCCATCCTCGTGATGCTGTAAAGGGGTCCATTTCTAAACCTTCACCTACTAAAGTAGGTATCAGGCATCATTTTCTCTTGTGCCACCAAAAAGGATGACAGGGCGGCCTACATATCAGTAAGCCAGCCTAATCTTATAGACGCTGCGTGTCCTCGCTAGCAGGTTACTTCGCAGGGGCAGGGAAAGAATTTGAGGTGGCTGTGCCAAGCAACATGGTTGACTCTGCAACCAACCGCGTCGCGCGTATCCCCGAACTTTTATCACGTATTTTCTCCTTCTCTTCCTCCAAAACCAATGGCCAAAACCTTTTGGTCTGCAAGGCTTGGTCCAAGGAAGTACTGGATATAGAATGGAGGGACGTAACTGACGCTCTACCTTTGTTCAAATTGCTGGCTCCCCTCGAGGTGTCGGACGAGACTGGCTTGGTACGTCTGCTGTTTATACATGATTCGCTCTGTTATCTGATTGGTTCTGGGCTGCTGCTACTAGCTTTGTTTTGCGCGACCTATCGAACCAAGTGACTGGGAACGTTTTGATCGCTACGCTTGGAGAGTTCGAAGCTTGTGTCTTTGGTTCAACGATCGCGTCAGTATGCCGATTTACCAGGAAGTTGCTGTGAGCCGACAACGGTTGGAAATTCTACCGAACCTGCGTACGCTCAGCGCACCTTTCAATCCGGCCATCGTGCAGTTGTTTTCTCACCCGACGGTCACATCTCTCTCACTGCAAATGATGGAAACTTTTGACCTACCGACAGACATTCACCCTGCTATCTTCCCGCGTATACGGCATAATATGCCTACACTAAGGGCCCTTTCTATTGATATCGATTCCACGCCCCAACAAACTCGCGAACTTCAAGACGAGGTCGATTTGACGCTCCAACATCTGACGAGTCTAATTTCGTTGCGTCTCCCTCCTGCATGGCTTACCGAGCGCTTGACGAAAACCATAGCCGAATTGCCATATCTGAAAAAAACTCTCCACTATCAGTCCATCCATTCCAGCCCCAGAGACACCTATCTTCTCAGACGCACTGGGTCCTACAAGTTTCACCTCGTTGAAATCTCTGTCGATTTGGATGCCCTATCCTCGGGCAAATTTGTGCCTTCGCCAAGCCTATTGGCCTGCTTCGCTTGAGGTACTCGAACTGCGCTCATTCACTCCTGTAAAACAAGATGATTTCAGGCAGCTTATCGATGTCGTCGCAAAATTATGCCCCCATCTAAGAGACCTCAGACTCTGCACCCAAGGGTCGTCGCGTCTACGTGATGCTCTCCCCGACCTGCCGATGCAGTTTGAAGACCTCAAACCCATACTATCCCTCAAGAAGCTTGAATGCCTTGCTCTCACGCATGTCCTTCCGTTCATACTCCAAGTATCCGACGTTTCGGCTCTTCTCGCTTCGCTCCAGTCCCTTATAGAGCTTCGCTTGAATCACAGGCCTCTCTCACCAGGTCCCCCTTCATTGCACATATCGTGTTTAACCACGATCGCTTCGATACGCCCCTCTCTCCAGACCCTCGATCTCTACATGGATACATCAGCAACAGATATTCTCGAGCAAGACCCCGTGGTGTCTTTCCCTTCCATGAAACTGCTCAATCTGGGAGCGTCGAGGGTCAAAGAGAGAGACACTCTTACAGTTGCCTTCTACCTCAGCCATATTATCCCTAACGGTCTTGTTGTATTTAGTCCTCAACAGCTCCCTGAAGAAGTCAATCCACCTCCGCCGCATTGGATCAAGGTGACCAAACTTGTGAATATGTTTCAAAAAGCTATGAAGCACGGAGAGCAGAAGGCGATGTCTAGGATGGCTATTTGCAACCCTGGCCTATAGCACAACGAGATCACCCTCAATATTTACGCACTTTCCCGTTGCTACTCACACACGCTTTGTATCACCTCGTAGTTCAAATTGGCTTCATCTGTGACTTCGGGCTGTTGCCCATATCAGCGCACATCGAGGATGCCGGTCCTGGCTCGAACTAATGGGCGCGGACTGCAAAGGTGGACTGCGTTCATTGGAGTACAGCCCGATCATGCGGAAAAAGTACAGGGTTAAACAGACACAGTATGTACCATTTTCACTTGAGTTCGGGAGTGTCACCGAACAGCACCGGCATCAAGTACGATGGGTAACGGTCGCCTTGGGCCGCATCTGCTTGCGCAACAATTGCACGGACCTCTTTCAACTCTTCCTCAGTCAACTTCACGTTGACAGTGTCCGCGTTCTCCTTCACGTACTAGCAAAAGTGTATGAGTCTCACTAGAATCGACTGGNTGGAAAAGCGTAAGAGATATGTACCTTGACTTTTGTTGTACCTGGAATGGGGATGAAGTCCTCGCCCTGAGCCAGTACCCATGCAAGGGATACTTGTCCAGCGGTGGCATTATGGCGGGCACCGATAGCTTTGAGACCCTCGGCGATTTTGAGGATGTTGGGGAAGTTTTCTTTGCTGTAACGTGGAACTTGAAGACGCCAGTCTCCGGGTTCGAGATCTTCTGGTCCACGCTGGGAGATCAAACCGTCAGCTTGTTGGTGCTGCGGTTGAGGGGGAGGGATAACGTACCACGTGTCCAGTCAGGAAGCCACGACCGAGAGGTGAGTAGGCAATGACGTTTACTCCCAGTTCGCGTGCCGCTTTGAGTAGACCGATCTTCTCATCTTCGATATCAACGGTGAAGGGGGAGTATTCGACTTGAATTGCGGTGATCTGACCAAGGCGTCAGCAAGTTCATCCGTTTTGCGAGAAAAGAGGTCTCATACGGGATGAACAGCATGTGCACGTCGTAGGGTCTTGGCCGAGCATTCTGAGAGGCCAAGGTATTTGACTTTACCAGCTTTGACTTGCTCAGCCATGGCGCCGACGGTAAGCTAGAAGAATTGAGCATTATTCCGTTATTCAACCGGAGCGAAGCATACCTCGATAGGAACAGTGGGATCGGGTCTCTGGAAGATCAAAACGGTGATCAGCGACATATGGACGATCGCCAGAAAGCGTGTACTTACGTGCATGTACCAGAGTTCAACGTGATCGGTCCCTAGCCTCTTCAGAGACTTGTCGATGGCTTTGCGAACATACTCGGGGTCTCCGTCCGCGATTTTGCCAGAAGGGCTTCCCAAGCTGAACTTGGTAGCAAGGAAAATTTCATTTCGCTTCCCTGTTCGCTTGAACCTACGAACCGCGGGTTTATGTTAATTTCAAGATGATACGAAAGAGTCCTGGAACAAGGGCGCACCATTTTCCGAGCAAATCTTCCGAATCGTTATAGCAATCTGCGGTGTCCCAGAAGGTGGTGCCATTTTCGTAGACGGCGTCGAGGACTTTGAACCTCTCTTCGTCTGGAAGAGGGTTTTGAACGTAGTAGGCCGAAAGGCCCATAGTGCCATAGCCAATTGCATTGACTAGGTCATTGCCAAGCTTGCGAGTAGGTCCAGAGGGTGCCATTGGAGACGTCTAGTAGTTTTCTGTGATGGTTATTGAGGGAGTTTCAGTTACGATATCTGGTGGATCATTGAGCTGAGATTTTATAGGGTCCCCGAGGGAGACTCAGAGGTGACCCACATTGAAGTCCGCTCGAGGCTGACATAGCTTCGAGCTTCGAGCTTCATTGCTAGGCCCAGGGATGAGCCTAATGTCGAACATCGATGAGGTGACCTTTTTGATGACGTTGGAGCATGCTTACCTACGGAAGAGGACTGGGTTCGCCGCCACGAATCCACACAGCCCGGCATCCGAGGATGCGGATGGTAGAGTGGGTTTATCAGCAGCGCTGATAATTATGCAGCTGTGAGAGCCCCATCTGCGTCCTGATCGCAAGGCCGTAATTGTGACGGTTTCCTGCCCCCGAAAAATGAGCTAGAGTGAAGATGCCGGTGGGCTGACGCGTCCCATGATGGGTGTCCACAAGTTGAAGAAGTTTGCTGTAATAAGTATGCTTGGTAAGTGCTGACTAGAAGCTTGAATGATAGGATCATACAATTTTCAGCACTTCGAAGTTCCTAGAAGTTCATATGACTAGTTGACGGATGCAATGACGGAGGTCTGAACTTTCAAGCAACTGGGGGTCGCAAGTCGCAACTCGGCGCCAAGCAAAAAGGCCCCTGAAGAGGACCTAGGGCATCTCCTAACTCGTCCAGTTCTCCGTCGACTCGCAGTTCATGTCTTTGCCGTCGGTGACGCGACACAGACGCGCCTAAACTAACGATATCCAAGAGGTAATCCCTGGACTCTCAGTAAGCAGCGACAAGAGGGAGCCTCGAGGCTGGATTCATGCCAAAAGAAACTTGGTGCTGAGTAACTATGACAGTACGTACATTCCTACTACTTAGCTGCGGTATATTATACTCGGCGTCCAGTGGTCGAGACAACGTATGAAGATTGGCTATGTACCAAAAGGTCTCTCATGGAATCTTTCGGATATCCCTTTCCCAATCAGCACGCCAAATGTCTGCTTCTACGCAATCCCACTCCACATTGACTGGATCCCCTCTTCCACGATACCAACGCTGGCCACAAGGTGGACCACTACCGGGTTGGCGTCGTTGAAAAAGTTCGACGCAAACCAAAGAAGAGGGGAAAGCATACAAGGCGAACATGTCGTTCGAACGAGCATATTCACTCAACCATGCCATCTGGGCAGGGCACCGAAAGTGCGTAAGCTTAGTATGATGAAGGGGTGATAAGAAGCCCATCTGTCCGTAAGAATCAGTAATGGGAAAGGAGGAGAGGAGAGTTTTAGAATACATCTTGGTAAGCCCCGTCATTCAGGTTGATTGAAAGATACCTAAGGTTTGGCACCTTAGGTAGGAAGGCGTGAAAGGGAGCAGCATCGTAGACCATGCACGAGAGTGTGGTAATAGTATCCGAGGCGGGAGGGTGAAACCCATACGACGCGAAATTGGTGGATAAATGGACGATACCATCGAGGGAGGTCAAGGGTGCTTCGAAGAAACACTCCAACGATTTCAGCAGGGGGAGCAGTTTTTTGTCATCTGCGATTGAGACGCCGTCTGAGAGAGTCATGCATCGAATGGACGGTTGGGACTTCACAAGCCCTGTGATATCAAGGACAGTTTGCGCCACTGTCGCGGTGATCTCTAGTTCCTCTAAGAACGGACCACGTATTCCCTCTTTGAACAGCCGCAGGTGACGATGAAATGACGGTATGTACCGCGCAAATATCATAGTTAGCGAACGGAGGTTGGTCAACGTCGGGATTAGATGATCTAGGGCTAGAATCTCCCTTGGATAAGGTTCGTCCATATAAAAGTAGACATAGAAAGACTTGACGAGAAGTCGACGGTAGTCGTTTGGCGGGGATATACAGTGATGGAATTGAATCAAAGGTGACTGAATGACGTCTCCTATGGATCCAATGAGCAAGTAAACGTTCTTGAACAACTCGGGCTCGGCGAGGGCATGTATGTCGCGGGATACAGTGAGCAGAGTGAGGAGGTCAGTGTTGTCGAATTCTGAGGCCACCAATGATATTACCAAGGCCCAAAGCTCGGATGGCAGTACAGGCGGCATTTGAGGGGGTGAGCTGCAACGGTTGGTGATGGTGGAGGTTTGAAGACAAGAAGGTGCCCACGATGCCAACACGATGGCCCAGTCCGAAGCGCCCGGTCCAGCGTGGCCCCAACAGGACCGGAGGTCTGTGGGTCGAGCCAACATGCAAGGTGGCAGGTTAAAAAATGCGCCGCTGCGTCGGGTTACAATGGTTGGACAATTTAGACAGCACGTACGTCGATTCTTCGCAGCCGTTAGTATAGTCTACTCGACTGATGCCAGTCATGAAGCTGCCCACTGATCAACACAACCTATCGCAATTGGGATTGACCTGTACCGAAAAGTCTGTCATAAAGCATTTCGGATATCCCTCTCCCAGTCCGCACGCCAGATTTCTTCTTCACTGCAATTCCACTTCACATTGACTGGTCTGCCGAGTCCCCGGTACCAACGCAGTCCATAGGGAGACGTATTGCTGCTTTGACGACGTAAAGAAATTTCAACACATTTTAACGAAGGGGGGAAGACATCCAAGCTGAATATATCGTTTGATCGGATATATTTTTGTAGCCATGTTACATGGGTGGGGCAGCGTATGTGCGTAATTTTGGTATGACGGAGGGGCGACAAGACGTGTTTCTGTCCGGGGAAGGTGTCAACAATGTTGAGCGGAGGGCAGAAATAGAGGCGTGAATTACATACATCTTCGCGAATCCTATCGTTTAGGTATATTTCAAGATGCCTGAGGTTTGGTACCGTTGGTAGGAAGGCCTGAAATATTGTTGGCTCAAAGACCGAACAAGAAAGCGTGGTAAGAGTATCCACGATTGTAAGACGGATTGGGTCCATCCTGTTGGAGAAATAGGTGGCCAAATGGACGACACCGTCGAGGGAGGGACTCCATGAGGGTATGTTGGAGAAAGACCTCAAAGATCGCAGCTTGGGGAGCATGTTCTCGTCATCTGCGACCGAGACGTAGCCCGAAATTTCCAGATACTTGATCGACGGCTGAGACTTCAAGAGCCCTGTGATATCCAGGCGAGTTTTTGACTGGACCACAGAAATCTCAAAGTCCTTTAAGACCGGGCTGTCTGTCCCCTCTTCGCACAAGCGCAAGTGACCATGAATTGAAGGTAGGTACCCCGAAAATTTCAAAGATAGCGAACGGAGGTTGGCCAACGTCGGAATTAGCTGGTCTAGGGCTTGAACCTCGCTTGGACGAGGCTCTGTCTGATAGAAGCGCACGTGAAGCGATTGGATGAGGCGCTGGTGATAGTTGTTTGGTGCTGAGATACGGCCGCACTGATGCGAAAGTGTGATCCACGAGCCTGCCTCATGTCTGTGACACACATCATGGCATACATGCCGCAGAGGTTGCCTAGGGCTCGCACTGAGACCGCAAGCGGTGAGACAACGCGAAAGCCTCATGTTTTCGGTATATCCTGGGGGCGATATGATTTCATTGCTTCAGCATCTCAACCACCGTCTACATCGCAGCAAGACAGGTGCATATCCTTGGTTCAACTTGATTGTTTAGACAGACGCGACCTAGTAGGAGCTATCGTCCAACACGAATCCAGCATAGTTCTACAACATGAGCGGTATGTGCCATTGTTTGGGATTGATCCTCTGGAGACACCGATCCTGACCATACGCCCAAAGAATCAGGAATTTACTACGTCATCCCCGACCAATACGGTGGCGGTGGAAAGAGGCTCGTTCGCAGGCATCCACCACCGTTGACCACAGCACCACTCGATGACGACTTCGACGCGCTCTCACAAACCCAGGGATATACCGCCATCACCCCGACAATTGAACGGATCGAGAACGAGAGCTACTACAGCCATTACGCATACGATCGCGACGGCCAGACCAGTGTACCCATGGACGACGATTTTGATGCCGTCACGTACGATTATACAACCGTAGGAAAGGCACAGGGTTGGCGGGATCATCAGGGAGGAGACGAGCGTAGTGATGTGGATTTGAGGAGGCGGGCGTACGAAGGTTTGGCCAGGGCTTCACCAATCAGAAGCAGCGATACCAGTCAGTCTACATCAGGCCGGAGGAGGGGTTCTGGTGGTAGCGGGGAAAGGTCTGTNGGGGGGTAGCTCGAGGATNGGGGGAGACTGACGTCTCAAGAAGAGAGGTACCGCGAAGCCCACCAAAACATCGGGTCGAACCAGCGGAACGAATTCGCAGTAGGACGATGTCCGAAATCCAGCGTCGACCAACCCATTCGCCCGCGATGGGTAACTCGAGGAGTCTCACCAAGAGACCGACAGGGGAGATGAAACCTTCGAAGTTGGGGGAGCAGTTCGAGATGGTCAGGCGGAAGATCATCGAGGATAGTCCTGAGAAGACCGTCACGATATCTATGTGGAGGGAGAACGTCGCTGATGCTGGGGGCTCTAACGGTGGTGGAAGCAGGTCTTCGGAGGTGGGGATGAGTGTGTACTATGTGAACCCAGACGATTATGCGATTGAAGAGGGTGGAGACGCGATGCGGGAAGAGGTCATCAGCGAGGTACCTGCGCATGGTCATAAATGGTCGGGTACATCAAGAGGTGTAGAACGCAGGGCAATTGACGCGAAGGTAAGGACTTCATCCGTGCTAGGGCCGTCCGACCGTATTGATTCTTGAGCAGCAGAGCCGGGTAGGGCGAGGAGATGGTCAAACGACCGCTTCCTACGAGTACCACGGGTATGAACAGCGGCAGGACCCTTACTATACGGCCCGAACAACCCCGTCAATAGGGCAGCCCGGAAGTTTCCCAACGACAAGCAGGAGCTCCCAGACCACACGGTCACGGACAAGAAATGGCTCTGGATCATCGCAGAGTATCGACAATCCGATGACTTTGGCTGCGCGAAACATCCTGGCATCCTGTACGCCATCACTACTCCATGTCTCCCCCATTCTCGTCACGCTGGGTATCACGACAGAGGAGCACCTCAAAGCCATGGTGCGCCTGAACGAAGATACCAGGGATCGAGTGGTGAGGGATGAGGCTTTGAGAAAGGGAATTACGGTGATGGAATGGGCGATTCTCTTGGACAGGCTTCGAGAGTTGTAAGCTGTATTTATTTGTGACGCGTAGGTCAACCTGCGCGTTAGGGATATATTCTGTCCGTAGAAATGGCAATGTGCTTGAAGAGGTTGGAAAGACGCATTTCCTAAGGCGCTCGATGGTATAGAATCGCACTTTAGCAGATTCAATCAGGAAACCACCAATTAAGAGGGTACGTCGTGATGGTCGTCTTTGACCGGCATCAAGGTATGCACGAAAGCACCCGTTTCCAGCTGGACATTCGGACCAAGTGAGAGCCATGGAGCCATGAGAGAACGCGGAAAAATGCGTACCCTGTGGAGAGTTGTAGTACGCGAGTGGTGAATCCAACTAGTCACAGCCATCAACTCTCAAGAACTCGTAGAAGCACGAGCAGCGCGTACCTCGCCTGTCACAGTCATGGGCTAAGTACCTTCAAGCCGTTGTGGTCTGCCCACTAAAAAGTGTCGGTCGGATGGGTGAATGTAGGGGCAAAATTATTTTGAGTTGAGCGTATCCCCCAAAATTGACGAGATATAGGGTACGAAAGCCCATTCATTTACCATTGAGCATCTGTTGGTTCGCTAAGAGAGTATGTATTAGAAAACGATGGATCATGTCATTCAATGTCTGAAAAGTGCGAAACCAACCAAAAAGCTTCTCGACCCTTCTCATCAATTTACAAGGTACATCGGAGAATCATCGTCAAAGCTAGCAGCTAGAATCGCATTTCACAAGTTCCAGAGGGGTTTCAGAGGAGGGGGAGCCATCAGCTGGAAGTTTTGGGAAAAGACAAGGAAAAAGGTGGGCAAGGACGCAGTCGGCGCCTCCTTGTCATGTGATATGACGTCACGCGAAACGCGATCAAAGAGGCTTCAACCAAGCTTGACCTCAGCCTCATCTTCTTCCTTTTCACTCACGATCATCATTCACTGAAGGGATTTGCGATGGCCTCTGCCTCCGCATTTATACAGGCCGCGTGCTATGAACATCAATTCATCCGTTCCAAGGATACATCCATGATTGTTGAACGCCCCGAACGACTTCGAGCTGTCACCGTCGGCCTCGCGTCAGCCTTGTCTCGTCTTGAAGAGTCACGCTCGATGATCAAGTCCGAAGATGATCATGATCTAGCTACGGCATTTGAGCGCATCAATCTCAGTTCAACTCATCCTCAGGTGCTTCGCGTCGTGCATAGCTCAGCTGCAGCCGAACTCTTGAACCATCCTGCCATCAAGTTTGTTCACGGAGATATAGAAGAGGATAAATACTTGGAAAAGCTGCTCTCTTGGGCTAGGGATAGTCGGACGAAGATTGCGAATGGACAGTCTGAAATACCAGATGGCCTTTCACAAGGCGATCTTTACTGTGAGCTTTCTTTCGTATCGTATCCATGACATGAGCTGGAAAACATGACAGTATGCCCTAGCTCTATTAACGCTATTCAAGGAGCACTGGGGACCATCTGCCAAGCCGCGGACTCAGTGCTCGATCCCGAGGAACCCAGCCGTGCATTCGTCGCAATTCGTCCGCCAGGACATCATTGTGGAGAGGATACACCTTCGGGGTTCTGCTTCGTAAACAACGTGGCCGTCGCTGCTGCTCACGGTACGCTCATGTTCTAGAGTCACCTTTGTCTCTCCGCTGAGCCTGAGGCATCTAGCTCATCTTCAACACGGTATCAAACGAATTGCGATCTTTGACATAGATTTGCATCACGGTACGCCTCAGTCTACTCTTCTGAGTCGTTGATGATACTCAGACTGCTTAGGCAATGGAACGCAGTCCATAGTGTGGCAGATCAACGAAGAGACGTACCGTCAAACCCTGGAATCCGAAGGTGGCGCTCCATCCACTAAAATTGGTCCAAAGGTCTATTATGGATCTCTACATGACATCCTTTCCTATCCGTGTGAGGTACGTAATCTTTCGGGCCGTGTTAATCGAAGAAGTACCGAAGCCCACAGCTTCCTTCCAGGATGGAAAGCTTGAGCTAGTCCAAGCGGCTTCTGTGTCCATACACGGAAACCACGGGCAACACATCGAGAACGTGCATCTCGAGAAGTACACGTCCGAAGATCATTTTTGGAACGATCTCTACCCGAATCGGTACCGCCGCATCCTCGATAAGGCCAAGGACTTCTTGGATAGTACCGGCGGGCCTGGAGACGACGTCATGATCTTCATCAGGTACGCATGTCGCCGGCTAGACTCATACCTTTTGCTAACCCACTCTGTAGCTGTGGTTTCGACGCTTGCGAACATGAGTACACATCCATGTCACGACACGATCGCAAAGTCCCTACTGGTTTTTATCACCGATTTACCCAGGACGTCCGTAAATTCAGCGATCAATACGCACGAGGTCGTCTTATCAGTGTCCTCGAGGGAGGCTATAGTGATCGAGCCCTGATCAGTGGTACTCTGGCCCATCTTTGCGGCTTAGTCGATGATGCTGTAAAAGTCAATGAAGAATGGTGGAGTCCGGAGAATCTTGATGAAGTACGAGTCCTCCATCGAACATACTCACCGAGCTCTCACTTATACATGCTGTAGATAGAGAAGGCCACGAAGAAGAAGCGAGGAGGACGTCTGTCGCTGTCCACGCCATCAACACCTTGGGTTGCAAACCTGCTGGAGCACTTCGCAGCGCTAGAAGCGGAAATCCCCCAACCCACGCGTTATCCTCGACCTTCGGTCCCGGTAGCCCCTTCAACACGACAACTTCGCGAGCGAAAACTACAACCCGTCGCTCAAGCAAACTCCAAGTCACAATCACCGCAAGGAAAGACCAAGAACGCAGCTGTCTCCCAGTCTCCAACGGTACACGCTGATAGCTCGGACACGTCTTCTTTATCCAGTTTGGATTCTGCACCTGAAGACGCTCCACAAGTTAAGAAAGGTCCCAGAGTGATTCTTCGCTTGGGACCAAAACCATGATGTTCATTCATCCAAGGAAACTCCTCCCGCTACGCATATGATACCCTGTACTAGTTGTAGTCTCTCATTAATCGGCAATCTTCAGAATGACTTTTCCTCCGTTGTGACCGGCCATTGACTCTACCAAGGCCTCTCCGCCTTTCTCAAATCCTTCCCTAATATCTTCGATTGCTTTGAGGCTTCCGTTGGCAATCAACTTCGGAACCGTTTCGTAGAAATCAGCCATAGCGTCCGGTTTCATCAGATCCACAATTCCGAATCCAGTTAATGTTATGGCCTTTGCGACGATAAGGAATAAATTCTAGAAAATTGTGTTGTAAACTTGTTGGAAACCAGTGTGAAATCGACGTGAATTGAATCTCACCTTGATGAAATAGGGATTGGTTGGTAAACTCGACAGCATCCCGCATTCCTGAAGTATCGTTAGAGGAGGGTTGATTGAATGAGTAGTAGGACACCTACAATAAACCTCGCGTATCTATTGGCAGCGCCCAACGCAGCTTCTAGAGTTTCGCCGCCAACATTGTCCCAGTAGCTGAAGAGAACAGACACAAATAGGTTAGTTAGGAGAAGCTGGAGGTAAATGAAGTCTTACAGATCAATGGGACCATGTTCGGCCAGAACGTCATCGATCTTCGTGGTTTTGTAGTTGAAGGCGACGTCCACGCCGAGAGATTCGAGCAGTTTGACTTTATCATCGCTCCCAACTGAAGCGATGACTTTGAGACCGTCTAGCTTGGCTAATTGCGCCACGACACTTCAAGACGAGTAGTAAGGTCAGCGTGACGAAGCGAGTGTACAAAAGGCAAGTACGTACGAGCCAACGGTGCCTAGGCAGAGCGTGGTCAAAGTTCAGTAAAGGGTGGTGTGCATTCGGAGCATACCTGCACCCGAGCTCACAAAAGCAACTTCGCCCTACAAGAAGATAAAGAGGTGGTTCGCAGAGAGCTAGACAAAACGTACCCTTTTGGGCTTCGCAAATGCTTTCCATCCGAGGTAAGCCGTTTGTCCTAGAGTAAAGGTTGTTCATTCAATGGCCTGGTACGGAAAGTGGACAAGCTTGTTACTCGCCTGGCATCCCAACGACGCTCACGTAGTTAGACCACGGAATATTTTCGGCGTTGTTGAGAACCATCCAATGTTCTTCATCAGAAACGACGAAGTATTCCTGAAAGGCTAAATTGCAACGTAAGGAGATACCAAATGTGAGACGTTTTGATACTACCTGACGGTGAATGACTCACGAAAGAATGCCTGAGAGTTATACACGTGCTCGCCAGTCTTGAAGTTGGGATTCTAGGAAAGGGGGAATAGTGAGCGGGGAGGAAGAAGATTGAGGGAAGAACTACGATACCTCTGAGCGGAGCACAGTTCCAACGCAATTTTCGACTCTGAAGGACTCGTGTCAGCTGACGGTGTTACCATCATCTACAAAGAGGGAGGACGTACGGTCCACCTAAAGGAATCGGAGGCTATACCGGATCGATGAGTGACAAAGATGAATTGGCAAGTGGAAGGAGAGCTTACTAAGCCCGCCCACTTTCCTCCAGCTGCTACCATCCTGGCATAGACATAGACATCCAGACACACACACAATGTCTTCACCAAGAATCCCCCGTTTAGAGGGGTATCATCGAGGTCGATGGTTTGGCTAGCGTCGTAAATCGACGTCTCACCCGGAACGGGCAGACCTAAAAGTGTAGGGTGAGTAGCGATCAATACACAATGAAAGACGTAGGTTGAGATTGTACTTACCTTGAGAAGGGACTTTGTTGAAAACGAGACGGGTGTTAGCGCGTGCAACCATTTCTCGAGATCAAGGAAGCCAGAATGAGTCATGTTCACCAGCTTTATATGAGAGGGCTGTCGTTCCGATAGGCAAGGAAATGTGCCGGAGGCCCACGTAAGGGGATATGCCGAGGTATCTTTAGTGAGCAAGGACGTAAGATAACAAACAATCAGAGAAAGGCGGGATCCTTCAAGTTGAGCCTGAGTTAAACGTTTAAACGTTGAGCTATTGGTGCAAATCTGCAAAGCTTAACTCAGGAACGGATTCCTCCATCTCATTGGAGAGCTGAACTTGAAGTCTCGCTTGAAGGAATTTTACCCGAAGGAAGTGGAAGAGACAGGTTGGGCGTCTCTGATATGGGAGAGCAAGTGCGCTTTCCTGGAAAGGAGCGAGCTGAGGAACACATCCTTGATCAACATAAATATCGCCTGCGGGTACTTGAAATGAAAATGTACCGAAACTACTCTCCTTCCTAATCTGCTATCTTGAGTATCACCTTCCCCCCATTATGCCCAACCATAGCCTCCACAAACGTCTCCCCTCCCTTCTCAAATCCGTCTCTGATATCTTCGAGCGCTGTGATGCTGCCACTCGCCACGAGCTTTGGGACGTTTTCATAGAACTCAGCCATTGCGTCGGGGTGCATAAGTTCAGGTACCACAAAGCCGTTCAAGGAGATGGACTTGTGGACAATGAATCGCAGATTCTGTGGGTTCGTCATGAGGAAACACGATCGATCAGGTTCAAAAACGAGCTCGAACCTTCACGAAGTAGGGGTTAGGCGTATCTCCTATCATACCGCATTCCTGGCAGGCTCATTGTCAACGGCGAGCTGGAGGTAAAGAGGGACGGAGAGCTTACGACGAATCGGGCATGTCTGTTGGCAGCGTTCAAGGCCGCTTCTAATGCCTCACCGCCGACATTATCCCAAAATCTGGACATCACGTTAGGTGGACAGATTTCAAAATGAACCTGAAATCATACATGTCAATGGGGCCGTGTTGAGCCAGAACTTTGTTGATAGTCGAGGTTTTATAGTTGAACGCGACGTCGACTCCGAGACCTTGAAGAAGCTTGACTTTGTCGTCACTTCCCGCGGAGCCTATGACTTTGAGTCCGTCGAGTTTGGCAAGCTGTGCGACGACACTGCAAAGTAGTACACTTAGATCTTCGAGGATTATGGTCAGAACAACGGTACGTACGAGCCAACAGTTCCTGGAAGAAAGAATGGTTGAGCGGTGAGAACAACCCAGAGGGATCGGAGCGGGAACAAACCTGCAGCAGAGCTGATGAAGACGACTTCACCCTGAGAAAGGGTAAGATGAGCCAAAGATGAGCCGCTAAAATGACGGCGTAGATGGCTTCGTACCTTCTTTGGCTTGGCGAACGCTTTCCATCCAAGATACGCGGTTTGCCCTAAAAGGTATCTTTAGTCAAATCGAGGGTGGCCTCCGAGCTCGCACTAACCAGCCATTCCAAGAACGCTGAGGTAGTTCGACCATGGGATGTTCTCCGAATTGTTGATCGCCATCCAGTGTTCATCATTCGAAACCACGAAGTATTCTTCGAAGGCTGAGACATCGTGAGTTAGCTCGGGCCAAAGCCGAAGACAAGCCGAAGATGCGGGAAATCAGAGTTGGGACGTACGGAAGAATGCATGTAGATGGTATACGTGTTGGCCGGGCTTGTAGTTAGGGTTCTATGAAAGAGGAAATCATGAGTTCCTTTGTAGGTTCATGTAAGGGAGGGGGATACGAACTTCCGAGCGTAGGATGACACCAACTCCATAGTTTTGAACTCTGTTATGCACCGAGTCAGTTGGTTCGAACAAGCAAACAGTGAAGTCACCTACGGTCCATCAAGTGGGATATGAGGCTACATCGCATGTGTAAGTAAACCTAGATGAAGAGTATTGGTGACACCTACAATGCCAGTGAACGGCCCGCCAGAAACCACCATCCTTGAATAGATCCAGTAGTCGAGGGAGACGTATAAAGTCTTGACCAGGAAACCGCCGTTCAAAGGAATAGTATCCAAGTCGATCGTTTGGCTAGGATCGTAGACGGTGGTTTCACCAGGAACGGGCCAGCCTGACATATCCGTCATCAAACAGTTCATGAACGACAGTGTCAACACATACCCTGGGTGGGAACCTGCTTGAACACAAGACGTTTGTTGGTGACCGCGACCATTTGAGTACGTTAGTGTATGGGTAGATTTGAAGAAGGGGAGTCGAAGTGAACTGTGAGGGTCTCGTCGAGTGAGGTCCCGCTTTTATACTGCTTCGAGGAAGGGTACGGATGCTCCTGAATGCCGCGTAAAGGATGCCGGAGGATATTGTCCATGATCTGATAGGAGAACGACCATGGATGATCACGAAACAGTTCTGCCTCATCAACGGATAGGTGCGATGAAGCAGAGTCGAAAGATGCCGCGAATGACGGTATTCTCACCAACTGGAGCAGAGTGTGATGTCTTCACTGCTGCCATCACTGAGCATGTGCGTAAGGCCTTCGCTTGTACCAAAATTAGCGCGTGAACAGCACTAGCTGATGAAATCAAACATCTGAACAGCAGCAACAGGCACGAGAAGAACGATGCGACTGGGAGAGGGAGTGGTTGGATAAACGGTTCGAACAGCCGTGTTACCGCTGGTTAAAAATAGAACACCTATCTGGGCGGTGTACGATAGCATTATCAATGACTCGAAAGCAATGGTCACGTTGATAGGCTTACCTACCCCGAAATCGAAACCAGACGCAGTGAAGCGAGGTCGTGCGTCCCTAAGATACCGCCACACCGGCTGATATCCAAAGTATTCGGGGAACCAACCCAGTGAACAAGGGTTGGATGCCCTCAGTCCTATGTATAGCTGTGGAGCGTGCAAGAAGGGATGGTGGTAGATTTCTGGAGGCATCGAGCATGTAGTATCTTGAGTACGTCTAATGGGGTCGTTACAACTGCTGAGAAGTCGCCAGCAAAGCTTCTGCGTAAAGCCGGTTCGTAAGGACGAGGATGGCGTCTCAGACGCTTGCTAACATCGATCTTCAGTAGTCCATAAAGGGGAAATTGAATGGAGGTAAGTGGGATCTAGGGTATGACAGAAAATCAGACGGAGGATTGGGGTCCGGGGAAACCAAGAGCGCACCTCTCTCATTATTGTGATACCGAGTCCACGATAGAGACCGTGCCAGCCATCGTTGCACAATAAGTTCAAGGCCACAGCTTTGAGGAGTTCTTGTGGTGATTGTAGACGCGTCTTGACCGTGTCCATTGCAAGCGGGGCAACATGCCAACAAGAGGTACCATCCACCCCGAGGAAAGAGTCGAAGCAGTCCGAATAGGAATAGCAATGTAATAAAAAGTGGCTGACCACCGCTAGGGCGATTCATTGGCGATGGAATTGAATCAAAGAGGACTCGTCAACGTCTGGTATAATCCTGACGGCCAAGAAAACATATTTCAACCGTTCCCGCTCGGCGAGAGCGTGCATCTCGTGGGATACAGTGAGGAGAGCGAAGAGGTCGGCGTCATCAGAGCCCAATGCCACAAAGCGTACTATCAGGGACCAGATTTCGGGAGGCAATATGGGCGACATGATGTTCGAGGGCAAGGAGGGAAGCGCCCGTCGTGAGATGAAGCGCCCGGTTCTAACTCTGTTCCGCCCACCAACATTGAGATATCGCTTATTTGTGACCATCAAGACCACCTCAACTGTTCCGCTGAGCACAATGTGGAAGGGGAAGGAAATTTGTTGAAGGAGCTACGCATGCTTGGGTAGACTAGCCAACAACGGTGTGTGTTCTTGACAGCGTTGATATCTTATCTCATGGTGGTTCTATAGCGTACCACGAAGTGCTAGTCTCATCATCAATGCCATCATCATGAGCGAAGAGAAAGTCGGAAGCGCGCAGCGCTCATGCCAACTTTGTCGTAGAAAGCGTCATTTATCAAGGGTGTATCGGTCAACGGCGGCGCTGACTTCAACTGGCTACGACTTAGCCACTCATTCATGATAGAGGAGCCACGGAGGGTTACACACGGTGGCAGTTGAACATGGAAAACGATGGCGGATCATCCCAGTCGGAAGCGGGCTCTTTCGGTGCGATGTGAAGAGATCGACAGGTCCCCGATGATACTGGACGGAGAACACGGATGTCTACGAGGCCTTGGGGGCGCAACATACAGGTGCGAAGTTTGGTGGGACATCCAGAGGGAGAAAGCCTTGGGGAAGAGAAGCTATGACAAACATTGTTACAGTATACTTTGTTGCACATATCACTCAAAATCATGAACGCTAGCCGGGAGCTAAGTATCTGATCGAATGTGTAGTTTTCAACCCACATAGTCTCACTTGAGCTCGGGAGTGTCACCGAACAACACTGGCATCAAGTACGATGGGTAACGATCACCTTGGGCAGCATCTGCTTGCGCGACAATTGCCCGGACCTCTTTCAACTCATCCTCAGTCAACTTCACATTGACAGCGTCCGCATTCTCCTTTACGTACTGCGAAGGTGTATGAGCATCACTGAAATCGACGGATGGAAAAGCCAAGTAGAGACGTACCTTAACTTTTGTTGTACCTGGGATGGGGATGAAGTCCTCTCCTTGAGCCAGTACCCATGCAAGGGATACTTGTCCGGCGGTGGCATTATGGCGAGCACCGATAGCTTTGAGACCTTCGGCAATTTTGAGGATGTTGGGGAAGTTCTCTTTGCTGTAACGTGGAACTTGAAGACGCCAGTCTCCGGGTTCGAGGTCTTCCGGTCCACGCTGGGAGATCAAACCGTCAGCTTGTTGGTGCTGCAGTTGAGGGGGAGGGATGACGTACCACTTGTCCAGTCAGGAACCCACGACCGAGAGGTGAGTAGGCAATGACATTTACTCCTAGTTCGCGTGCGGCTTTCAGTAGACCGATCTTCTCATCTTCGATATCAACGGTGAAGGGGGAGTATTCGACTTGAATTGCGGTGATCTAACCAAGGCGTCAGCAAGTTCATCTGTCTTGCGAGAAAAGAGGTCTCATACGGGATGAACAGCATGTGCACGTCGTAGGGTCTTGGCCGAGCATTCTGAGAGGCCAAGGTATTTGACTTTGCCAGCTTTGACTTGCTCAGCCATGGCGCCGACGGTAAGCTAGAAGAATTGAGCATTATTCCGTTATTCAACCGGAGCAAAGCATACCTCGATAGGAACAGTGGGATCGGGTCTCTGGAAGATTGAATGGTGATCAGCGACATGTGGACGATCGGAAGGAAGCGAGTACTTACGTGCATGTACCAGAGTTCAACGTGATCGGTCCCTAGCCTCTTCAGTGACTTGTCGATGGCTTTGCGAACATACTCAGGGTCTCCGTCCGCGATCTTGCCAGAAGGGCTTCCCAAGCTGAACTTGGTAGCAAGGAAGATTTCATTTCGCTTTCCTGTTCGCTTGAACCTACACGCCGCGGGGTTATACTAAGTTCAAGATGATACAAGAAGTCCTGAGATGAGAACACACCATTTTCCGAGCAAATCTTCCGAGTCGTTATAGCAATCTGCGGTGTCCCAGAAGGTGGTGCCGTTTTCGTAGACGGCGTCAAGGACTTTGAACCTCTCTTCGTCCGGCAGAGGGGTTTGAACATAGGCAGCGGAAAGACCCATGGTGCCATAGCCAATTGCGTTGACTAGGTCTCTGCCAAGTTTGCGGGTAGGTCCTGACGTCACCATAGCCAGCTTCGAGAGCAGTGAATTTACTTGTGGTAGATATTGAGGATTGAAGTGAGAGGGATGGCGAATTTTATTAGTTGCTTGCGTTGAGAGACTTTATATCTCCTTGAGATAACCTAGGTTTGCCGCCAGGACGTTACACAGACCCAGTAATCCGTTACGCATCAGGAAAACCTGTTTTGAGTAGGAGCATAAAAAATCTACAACGTAAAAAGTGTTGGTCATTCAAAGTACTGAAAGTTGGAAAGTGTTCTTTCAATGCTTTTGTAGATGACTTTAATTTTACAGCCAGCTTTATGATGCTTTTATAGCTTCTACAAAAGTTTGATCAGGTGTGTTCTTGCTTTCACAGCTTTCGGTGGCTTTTTCAGATCCTGTGAAAAGTCGCAGCTGCTCCCACAGCTTTTCATGGCTTTTGCAGGGTCTGTGGGAAATTGCTGACTGCTGTGACAGCTTTTTGTGACTTTCACACGGTTTCGCAAAATCGGCAACCAATTTCACAGCTTTTGATAGATTTTGCTGATTTTCTACTTTGTGTAATATTGAGAAAAATAAATGCCCAGTTTAAACACACATAACCAAGTGTAGGCCCTCATATATTGTATAATATGTATCCTGCATTGCAAATATAAATGTGCAACTAATGAATCGTTACTGCTTCTTTGGGATATTGGGCCTGGGAAGCTGGGCTGGGCATCCCGGGCGAATGGTATACCATTCCTTTCATTCAACCCTAACCCTAAATTGGACTTAGTCAAAATCAGTTCTACATTTCTTGCGCTTCCTGCACCTTAACTGAGTCTGAATTTCTTTTCCCACACTGATCCGGTTTTAAACGAGAAAACCACCTATGTTCCGACATTCCTCTTTTCGTTTACCCATTATCATCTCCTACCAGAGGGCCAATCTTGGTGCCGTGTTTTAGATGTAAGGATATTTCCCTTCTTACTCCTTTTCTTTTCTCCTACGACTAACCTTTCCCAACATTTCTACTCACTAATCTTTGGTTGATCATTCTAACCTTACTAGACGTTTCCCAGCACAGTCAGTTCTTATTCTTATTTACTCTTTAACTCTTACTAACCAACTCTTCCAACAGGGTAGCCTTGTTATAATAACTAGTAGCCGTATTCTCTTTTGTTTAGTGTCTTTTGTTTTTCTGCTAGCTCTTAACTTCTTTACGCTTCCTGTATAACGTCTATGTAGTTTTATGCAATAAATAATTTTTGCTTTAATTTGAAGTGGTATGATTTATACACATTTATTATAACTGCTCAATTTTTTTGTTTTGTTTATCAACGCTTTCAGAGCTTTCCTAGCTTTCCTAGCTTTTCCAGCTTTTTGTGCTTTTGAAGCATTGGCGCTCGCTATGTAAGTATTACAGCGTCTTTTTCTTGCTTTGTCATACCTCTTGTACAAAGCATAACTTTAAGCGCTTTTTCTATTTTAGATATACAAGATACCTTTATCCCACAGCTTCTTGATCTTATCTAGCTTCCATCTGCTCCTGGTAAAAATGATGTTTTCCTGATGAACTTCGAAGCCAAGAACCATCGATCATCATCCAAAGTTATCGAGCTCCGTTTGTATGGCTGAGACTGGTGTGGAACTAAGCGCAGAAAAGAGATATTTCGAACGCGAGGACTGCAAAGCAGAAAGCTGAAACCGGGGTTGAAACCGAGAAAGCAGTTCGATATGAGCGAAAAGGCGGGTTCCATGTGACTGAGTCGATGCACAATGGTCTCCCGTAGATTCGCAAAGGAAAATTGAGAGGCGAGAACAGAGCGCGCGAATCCTTAGTAGGCTCAGACCAAGCTCAGACCGGATGTTCAGGGAGAGCTCGGGCGCTTACGCTTTCAAGGTCGTAGGGACTGGTGAGGGGCGGCTATAGGAAGCTCCTGAATTCGCCAGCCCAGGACTGTGAACTCGATTCTCTGGCAGGGAGGCCGGTTCGTATGAGGTGAGTTGAGATAAAAGCTCTCAAAGACTTGAGTCCCGATGAGTGACTTGGTTTAGACGGCATGATAACCTAGCACGCTGTGGACAATAGAGCATTGACGTTTCCATTCAAACTTGGAACGCTAACACGACAATGAGAGTCCAATAAGAAATGCACTGACTACAGAAAGGAGCGACGAGGGAACAGACTAGTCGACCGGGTTCAGCAAGCTTGAAATTGGGATTCTAACTTGTCCTTGCTGGCCCCCTTGCTTGATTGATTCCCGTAAGCCCGGTGTAGTGTCGGTGTCATCGAATGCCATGGTCGGGGCGCGGGCCTCTAGACTGGTGTGCTTGAGCTTCATGCTACATCTTGTAGCCTCGCCTGCGTGATATTGTGACAACGATCTTGAAGGAAGTCGATAACAATGGGTAGAGTATGATTGTTGGTTCCGAGGACTGGGCCCAGTACTCTTGGCTTCGTGAATCTCCGACACGATGTAGGTCGTAGAGGACGAGTAGTAGGAATACGAGTGACGCGAAGGACTGGGTGGATGAATTGACATGCTGGGCTGATGGCCGCAAGCACCAATGTGGCGACGTTCTTCACGTTGTCGGTGAAGGTCTTTCACCAAATCCAGAAACGATGGCTCGCTGAAACACAGCCGGAGGTACTCATCCTGTAGATCGAGGAAACTGTGGAGATAGGTAATTTCTTGGGGTGTGTATGAGTTCATTTGAGTACGTTATGTAGGGATGCGAAGGTGTTTGAGGGTAGGGAAATGCGGAGATAGGATGGAACCTAAATTGAAAATCGCCGTATTTATACGCGGAAAGCGTTCTAAGAGAGTACGGAGCAAGGATATCATTGGGACAATCCGCTTCTAGAAATAAGGGTGAGGCGCTGGGGGGCGTTCAAGAGGCAATGAGGAACTCGGTAAGGAAGCAACGCGCGGCGCACCAAGCAGTTGTCCTTTTTTCAATGTGATCTTGGAGGGTTTCTGACGCCACATAACCATAGCATCCTGCACTGCGAAATCTACCATAGTGACCGCAAGTCAGCGAAAAGCGCCTCCGGTAGGAAGAAAGTGGTATCTTACCTTGACAGAGTGACCCCCTTCGAAGTTCAATTGTGCGCTCACGGCTTATGTGATGGCAGCAACCGACTTGAGAGATGATCGAGGAGGGCTCTCAAGAGGGTTGAAAAGCATGTGTGGGATTCAGGAGAATAACTCTCCCTTCACCACTAGACCTAGGGCCTAGCATTTTATCGGGAGTCTCTTCTCGGTGAACGGAAACCCAGTGATATCCGTGTGTTGAGAATCGTCTTGCGCAGCACGAAGACGTCTTCCTTGCTTACAGTGCTCTTCGACGCGGTTCTTCTCTCCTCATCCTATGGGCGCGCATACGTGTGGTGAGAAGCAGGAATTGCCATTATAAGTCGATTTTAATGGCAAGAGCTGCTCGACAGTAGAGCATAGACTTGAATGAAAAGTTGAAGAACGAGTCAGAACGCAAACGAGGCGTTGGCGTCCAAAGGACTCGAGCGCTTACGATTAAGCGCTCATTTCTAGGAGCAAAGGAGGCTCCGGCGCTCAGGGGCGCATGAGAAGAATGCCACGTCTTCATCGAGAAGTTGAGCCGAGCGTTCGAGGAGCGAATGGTCAACGTTTCAACGTCTGAGTAGATTACTTGACGGGGTAGATTCTTGGTTGTACTTGAGTAGCCAGTGCTAGTGAGGTCCAGCACGATCGAGATAGTAATCCAAGCCGATCTCAATCAACCACCATACAATTGAAAACGTAATTCCGATGACGATAGGCGTATCAGCGCTGCTTTCTCTGCGTTTCTGTAGCTTACAGTGCGATTGCGCGAAAGAATGACCCGAGTACTGAGTTGTTCTGAGGAATCGTCACTTGCGTTTCCATTATACTTAGGAGCAAAGGAGCACCACCCCTATGACGCCAGAATCCAATCGATCTCGGCTTACACGTTTGATTCGTCCACGTTCAAACTCAAACCACCAGCGGAATCATAAGAATCGGAAACCTCACGATGAGTAAGCTGATCCTACGCTTTTCTACCAAGAAAACCGAAGCTAAACTCGGTTTGAAGCTCCCTCGTTACCAGTTGAGCTTTGGGAGGAGATCATCAACGAACTCGACCGAGACTCGCGAAATCGCAGAGGTTTACTACCCTTGATGCTCGTCTGCAAGCTCATGTACGAGATCTCAACTCCGATCGTATACAAATATATCGTCATCCCTGCGAATCCACCCAATGATCACCAATATGAATTGTCGTGGATGCCTATCCACGCCAAGTCCCTAACAAGCCTCCACCAAACGCTCACAACCAGCTCCAAGCTCGTCTCTCACACGAGAACTCTCGTATCCAATAATGCGTACCATCAATTCAAAGTCATGGGCTGGACCGGTGTCGAAGAGCTACTCCCCTTCTTCACTAATCTCAAGCAACTTTCCCTCGCACCGTATCCTCTGTTTGCTCCTGGGCTGCTACAACGGCTACCACAGTCAACGCGAAGTACACTTACACATGTGAATATTGAGGGAAGATGTCCACCTCAGGAATTCCTGCAATTCCTTTCCGACCACTCCTCGATCCAATTCCTCCGCGCTCAGCCCTACCATCCCCATGGGTGGTTGTCTACCGAATCTGACCATCTTGGAAGGGTGTCCACACTTCTGGATTGGGTTGGCTAGCAGTGGCTCCGGCCTCCAACTTCGCGCCAAACTTGAGCACGCCGACGTTGAAAACAGGCTGCTCCCATATCCCATATTCCCGAATCGCTTATTCCATAATCTTCTGAGCCTCAAGATTACGATGAAAGGAAACGATAGGCTTGACAATGTGGTACCTCAATTGCACAGAATCGAGATGTTGCACGTCACGACGCAGCGGTCCTATGTACGTCTGCCATCCACTTTGTCATGTATTACCCATCCACGACATTCTTCTCTCCTGTGAGGGGATTAGCGATGTCAGCGTTCTATTCAACATCCCGTCATCGCAGCTCAAGTACCTCTATCTTCGATCCGCTCTCCCACCGTCTGCATACGCCTTGTCCTCGTTTTCATTGTTCCAAAATTACCCACGTTTAGTGATCGCCGAGTTCGAGAATTAACAATGCCTAGGAGGATCCAGTCGTCCTACGCTTCATGCGGGGCTCGGAGGAACAGGACAACGCTCAGACGGGTACCAAAGCTCGCCCGATGCCTCAGCTGCGTCTTTTCCAATCTTGGTGGGAGCTTATTCTGGAGGATTTCGAACGAGCGACAGCATGTTTATAGCACAGAGTAGCGACTAGATTCAAACTAGACTCGAGAGAATATGGGTACGACTAAGATCCAACTTATCATACCTGTCGTTTCCGTTGTAGCATCAGTATTCACTTTGCGGAAGGCTTGAGTAAATAAAACAACGACGAAGCGTAAGACCATTAGATCGTGGTCAGATCTTCTGGGTGATGTGTAGACGTGTATCTGATATCAGGCGATCGACTTCGGGCAACAAGAATGATCATGAGGGAGTATGATATGCCCTAGAGCAGATGCCGTTGGCGCGAGTACGTGAACCGGCGAAATCCCACTGGGAAAGTCACTCACGATTGCTGAAGAAAGCTGGTTCTGAGTGAGAATGATGCTGTGTCCTAAGTCACGTCCAGACTCACGATGGTGGTAACATCAATTAACGCCCCGCCAACGACCAACACAATCAATGTCATGAGTGATGTAATCAATGCACATCCTCTGGCCAATGGAGTTATCAAAAAGTGGTGCAAGTGCGGACGACACATCGTCACATACGTATAAATTCCTGCACTTTCAAGAATGGTTGAGATGATCGTCTGGCTTGGTTGAGCTCAATGGTACCGAAAGGGAGAACCAAGGCTTACATTACGATGAGAGATCTTCCAAAGACGCGTCAGTCTGTTGCTTTGCCGTACTTTGAAGGTTATCATGCCTTGGAGGAGCAGGGATGTTAGTGTCGGATCACGGGTAATTTGGTCAAGAATTACAAGTAATGTAGAGGTTAGCCCTAGGAATGAAGGAAGCGTAGAGATGGATTGTTGATGTGAGAGCGTTGAATGAATAAAGAAGATCAGATGGTACTCACAGAAAGCTTGTCCAAGGTATTGCTAAAGTCATTCCCACGTCCGTTATACCTAGAAAGGATGAGTCGAAGAAAGCAGGTATTACGCCCATCATAACAATGAGGGCCACTGGGTGTGATTTGAGAGTTTATCAAATCCATTGAAGTGGGGTGCATACCAGGGGAACCAATAATGAAGAAGGTGGGGAACATGACGATTCTCCAACTTCGACCCCAGATATGATATAGACGGAAAACCTTTGATGATCGAGACCAATTATGGATGTTTTCAGAATCAAGGCGCCGGAGAGGGACCCACGAAGACAGCATCGGCTAGACATATGGTTGTCGCGAAAAGCCAGGGCTGTAGGACAAGAAGTGCTCCCTGGGGGCCTTCCCATTTGTAGGGTGAGAACAGGCCAAACCAGGTCAATAAGACAGATATAATTAGTTGCTGAAACGGAAGACGGACATAAACAATGGATCGATGTATGAGGGAAAGATATGATGTATGGCTGACGATTGTTGTGAAGACGGCTAGGACAATAGCGACCGACGTAAGGACAGTTCGGTGAGGTATATCCTTCAGTACGAAGGCTAAACTTTGGATCGCGCAGCGGAAGGCTGCCAGATACAGGGCTAATCTGCAGCGTAAGCCTGATTTTAGAGAGCATACATACACGAGAGAAACGCACCATACGCCAGACAACTGAGCAGCAACTGCGCAAAATCTCGCTGTTTGAGGCCGCTTCGAAGACTGTCAGCCATGGTGAGAAGGTTGATGGAGATTCAAAAGTGAACTTGCCCCCTTATATCAAGTTTTAGCGGCACCGTTGTGCCTGTCGAATCGATATAAAGCACTCCAGAGACAATGTTGCCGGGGGCGTGTTGGAATCAATGAAGGCAATACGATGGGCCATGATGGTCGCTGGTGATATGATCTAAAAAAGCTGATAGACCCACGCGCGAAAACGCTCCCAGACGTTCGATGCTTTGGCCTTCTACCGTTGGACCCCGGGCCAGAATATGTGAGGTACATGAACGCCGAAATTACGATACCCAAGCGCTTAATAATTTGGGAGCTTTCCAAGACGGACGACAGGATTTCAAGGAGATTTGAATGTGGGATGACCTGAGGAATACAACAGGGAAGATAGCAACGGCGGAGTCCGCAGCGGAGAGATAACGTACCGCGCACTTTGTAGTTCGATGGTCAAATTTGACGGGATCATCCGAGCATCATCTGCGTTGGAGATGGAAAGTTAGAAGAGTGGATTGGAGGCGAGATCTCAACTTGGTACTTGGAGACGGTTGGGACGGGGAAAGTTACAAGAACTTTGTACTGTCCTAGATAGTCGATTTGCTCCCTTGATCAAGTCATGACAAAAGATATCTTGATGAATTCGCAGTGAGTACAAGACCGGTGCCGACGCGATGCCTTGTGTCGGTAGAGTAAGTGATTGAGTGCGAGCGGACGTAGTGAAGGACATACCCTTGACAATCTAGGGAAGGAGAGATCGATGTTCTCAGGTGAGCAGCATCTCATGCCATTCAAGCGGAAGCAAACGGCGAATTTCGAGTTGATTTCGAGGTTTGGGAAGGTCACTGTCAAGACTGCGCTGCTTGGCGAAAATGGTCTAAAGGGTAGTGCCAGGGAGTGAGGAGTCTGGAGAACGATATCAGCGTTGATGGTAGACTACGACAGCGCATCCCGAAGCTGGGAAGGGAAGTACAACGGGAAACAAATCCCATTTGGGCGCCGGCGCCAAGATCATACTATATTTTACGGAGAACAATTTTAGTGAAAGGGTACGACGAACCGACCGTGCATACTACTCTAGATATACCTGTTTATCGGCCGAGTATGTAGATCCTGACTTTCTGCGAGTTTTGGAGCCAACAAGTACCAGAACACGGCCGTGACAAAGAGTCTCAGATGACGGTCGGGTGTTCCAGGTGGTGAGTAGACATCGACGCATATCTAATGTCGGGCGACCGACTTCGGGCGACGAGGATGATCATGAGGGAGTATGATATGCCCTAGATGTGACGACCTCGTAAGCCGAATGGAACGAGGAGAAGCTTGATCAAGGAACACACAATGGAACAGGACAGCTGTGGTATCGGTAAGAACAGTCTCTTAATCCAAGCCGGCGTTAGACTTACCAAGGCGTCGGAATCGACGACGTCATTGACCGTCAAAAGGGAAAATGAACCGAGGGATACAATGAATGTACATGCTCTGGTGAGACGAATGAGTGAATGACAGTAATGGAACCAACGGCGACGGACGTATGGGGACCCGCACTTTCCAGCACCGTGGAGATCACGGACTAAGTTGATTCAGCCGAGAGGTATAGACAGGCAAGGTGACAAGCCTTACATTAAGAGTGGATATCTTCCAAAGACGCATCGATCGGTTGTTTTGCCATACTTTGTATGTGATCATGACTAGGAAAAAGCTAGGGATGTTAGTGATTAGGCATGGTACGTCACGGGTGGAGGGACTACATGTGATGTAGAGATTGGCACTAACGACGAGGAGGGCATTAGCGCGAGAATACGAGCTCAACCGAGGTGAAAGGACTCACAGAAAACTTGCGAGAGGGGTAGCCAGCGAAATTGCTGCTTGTGCGAAGTCTGACAAGTCGACAACATATATAACGGTGAGGACACCTAGATACAGGTCGGAAATAAGCAATATCATGGACGTGGAATACGTAC
>JAPEVF010000607.1:0-27786 GCA_029747585.1 Pleurotus djamor
CTCAGGGCTCGCTCTCAAACATCTCCCATCTCTCCTTTTTTCGAGACCGTTCATGGTCCATCCACGCGTTGTGTCTTTGTATAATTCTTTGTAGACCTTCCTCGGCAGGGCTGTAGCTGTGCATGAGGTCTTTCAACTCACTAATGGTAAGCAACAGAGCTTCCATGGAACTTGGTTCAATGTGCATTGATTCTTCGCTTAGAAACACATACCCGGCTGATTTCCACTTTCTCGGACTTGCAGCAATGGAACATTGTATCAAGTGTGTTCAGAAGAACATAGTGGACGTACTCGAAGTACAATCCATGTGGTCTGTTTCCTCCGCAGAGGACGTTGCTATGTCTCATGCACCAGATGCGTGATAACGTCACTTCCTCGAAGACGACAAGGTACGGGTGATCAGGGATGATCGACGGTCCTAGTCCTCCGTTTGACCAGGGATTCCTATCATTGCAGCAGAAGTGCCGCTCCGGCCTCGAAGGAAGCAACCAGGTCCGCCTTTCCCTCGACAACCACCACGACGAGACACAGGATAGTGAATGTCTTGCCTGCCAACATGTCCTTCGCATGTTATCCAGACTATTGGTTCTATGGAACGTTGGACGTTTAAAAGTTCGACCCCCTCTGTCCGTTAAACTATCATTGCAACGCTCCCCTTCCACGACGCCTCCCTCATGCTCACGAAAACTTTTACGACACTTCTCATGCTCATACCACTGGCGGTGCAAGCCGCCGTTGGTCCCGTTGCTGAGCTGACGCTTACAAACAAAGTCGTCTCGCCCGACGGCTTCCCAAAATCGTAAGTTGGTCACCGAAGTGGCTTGAGTAAATGCCCAAATTGACCTTCCAATAGTGCCGCTCTGATCGGCGGCTCCCTTCACGGCCCTCTCATTGTTGGCAAGACTGTAAGTTGAATGCTTATTTCTAACGCTTGATTACTCACACGCCATTTGCAGGGAGACACCTTCAAAATCAACGTCGTCAACAAGCTCGTCGATAAAACAATGCCAACGAGTACCAGTATTGTGAGTTCTCAATGCCTCGGCATTCCTGATTCATGCTCAACTTCTTGTAGCACTGGCATGGTCTGCTACAACGTGGTACCAACTGGGCTGACGGTCCTGCTTTCGTGACTCAATGTCCCATCATTCCCGGCCAGTCATTCGAATATCGTTTCGAAGCATCACATCCTGGAACATTTTGGTGCGTGAATCTGTCTTTGATTGAACATCATTACCGTCCTCACATTCTCCTTCAAGGTACCATTCACATTTATCGACACAGTATTGTGACGGTGCTCGTGGTCCCATGGTTGTCTACAACCCACGCGATCCATATCTCTCGCATTACGATGTTGACAATGGTAAGCTTTCCTGGTAGTCGAACTCTGCCTTGCTTAACGTTTCGTAGAGCAAACGATCATCACGCTTGAAGACTGGTATCACATCCCTTCGCTTGCCGTGACGGGTGTTCCCACCCCCGACAGGTATTACTCCACTTCCCCGGTCTAACCACTGAAACGCTCATCACGTCCCTTTAGTACTCTCATCAATGGTCTCGGTCGATCGAAAGATGGACCCAAGGTACCACTTAGTATCATCAACGTTGAGCACGGAAAGCGCTACCGATTCCGTCTCATTTCCATGGTCTGCGATCCCAACTACCAGTTCTCAATTGACAACCATGTCATGTACGTTATCGAGGCCGACGGAGAATATACAAAGATGGTTCGGGTTGACAGCCTCCAAATCTTTGCCGGTAAGTGGCACCTGTTCCGATACAGCTCATCCTCTCATCATTCTCCCTTAGGCCAACGTTATTCCTTCATCCTGCATGCCACGCAGAATGTTGGCAACTACTGGATCCGCGCCAACCCGAACGTTGGTGCACAAGGATTCGACGGTGGTATCAACTCTGCAATTCTTCGCTACAAGGGTGCTCCTTGCGAAGAGCCCACCTCCAAGCAAATTAACAGCACTAGTCCCCTCCTCGAAACCGATCTTCATCCGTTATACAACCCTCGGGCACCTGGCAAGCCCTTCCCTGGTGGCGCAGACATCAACATCAACCTCGCCTCGGAATTCAACCTGACCTCGTTCCTGTACACTGTCAACAACAAGACCTTTGTCCCTCCTACCCTCCCTGTCTTGACCCAAATCCTATCCGGAGCTCGGTCTGCCCAGGAACTCCTCCCTCCCGGAAGTGTTTACACCCTTCCTCGTAACAAGGTCGTCGAGCTAACACTCCCAGGTGGTGCTATTGGTGGACCCGTGAGTTCAAGTTAAACTGCTCACAGAGCGATCCAGTCACTGATAACCATCCTCCAGCACCCCATTCACCTTCATGGAGTATGCTCTCCTTCCCTGGACTACACTTCCCTTAGCTGACGATACTTTTTAGCACTTATTCTCCGTCGTTCGCAGCGCCGGCAACTCAACATACAACTTTGACAACCCGATCCGACGTGATGTCGTATCCAATGGTGCCGCCGGAGATCAGGTTACTATTCGTTTCGTCACTGATAACCCTGGACCTTGGTAAGTTTTACTTCCAAAGTGGTAGGCCTGGACTAACTTCCGCTTTGTAGGCTTCTTCATTGGTGTGTAGCAGTTATAGACCCCTTTCGTACTACTTACTGACCTTTTATCCCCATAGCCACATCGATTGGCACTTCGAACTGTACGTTAAGCCCTTTAATGTCTCGACCTAGTGAAAGCTCACCTCGCTACTTCTAGTGGTTTCGCCGTCGTATTCGCCGAAGATCCCCACGGAACTCCTGCAGCCAACCCTGTTCCAGGTGAGTTCTGCGAACTCCGCGATGACCGACCAGCACTGAACTCTCCTCGAAGATGCATGGAAAAAGCTTTGCCCTGCTTACACCAAGTACAGCAACAAACCCGAAAAAATGAGCATGGGTAAGAACCCGATGCATCGTCTCCCCGAAAAGCCGCACCATCACCACGGCCCCAAGAAGGGCTCGAACTCGGTGAAGAAACCCGTTCACGTCGTCTCCAAACACCCGCACCAAAAGCCCAAGGGAAAACCCAGTCATGGCAAACAACACTAGTTTCCTATTCCTATCGTCGCAGTCTTTGTAGAGGTTAGAGAAACGGACTCTTTCTTTTACTATTACTATTGGCTTTGCTAGCTAGCTAGTACGGACGGTCTTCTCATCCTTTCTAATCTCCCGGAATCTATTGGATGTAGCATAGTTTTCATGATCCTCCTAGATAACGTTTCCTCACGTTCATGTTTTAATACCTAATGACATACGCGCTATCTTCACCCTCACCGTGATATCTCTCGCAAGGCTTGGACAACGAGTCGAATTAATCATCAGTTCGAACTTCGAAGCTCTAGGATGGGGACGGTCCGAGTACGTATATGAGTATAGCATCAAACATGAGCGCGTTCAACGTTAAAGTAATATGACTTTACGAGTTTAGGCGAGTTGCCCCCGGGAGGTGGCTATCAAAGCTGGAACATCGAAGGGGAGTGCAAGTCAACTTCATGTTGACATCTTCGTAGCATCAGGACTGCGCTATCAGGCGGAAACCTTGAGGTTACCATGGGTACACTCATACTCGCCTGGGGCTTGCCAAATCGAAGTAAGAACTCAGCCTAGCTGGTCTTAGTGAAACTCCACTCTGACAGAGCATGGCCCGTAGTCGACGCGTCGAACTCTGCAATCCTTATTGATTCTCCAACGAGGAAGCCTCAGGCGACAATTCAGCGTGTGTTTTATTTCGACATCGCAATGTCCAAGTTTCAAGTGTTTCGAGTTGATGGAACAAGTGCTGGCGTAGTCAACCAACGGACGCAACGGAACGCACTTACAACCATCTTTGACAAGTCCGATGCGACTTCCGAGGACGGACGCACAAAGCTCATGGTGGTTGAAATGCAATCTCAAGCTCTGATTAAGGCGTCCATAAAACGACGAACAAAAACGGTCTATGAGTATATATACGTATATTATGGAGGAATGGTATATCAAGAAATTGTCATTTTCTGAAATCATGCTGTGCGTAGGTATCCTGCCAGAGGACAAAAGAGGTCATGAATAGTCCGTAAAAGTTCGTGATGAAGTCGTGATGCAAAATAGTAAGGAGGATATAATAAGTTTACGGTATGGATGTAGGTGTCATGGAAAATGGGGAAACAAAACAGTGGTTGGTAATAATGCTGAAAGGTGGGGGTAATCGTGGATGTTACGTGGATCATATATCGTGTGGGGCGTATTGTGAGGCGTATTGATATTGTGCGTAATTGTCATCGGCCGAGTCGAAGGGTGATGAACGGAAGTAATTGTCAAGTAATTGTTGAATGGTTCATCATGTCTCCGTAAGGATAAGGGTCTGGCCTCGAAAGCGAAGGGTTGAAGTGGTTGAACGAATCGGGCGAAGGGTTGAAGAAGTCGAAGGAAAGAAGGAAGTCGAGAAATGGGAGGTAAAATGGAATAAAGATATTTCAGAACGAATATCGAATGGGACGGAAGGGATGGGAAAAGTAATGAATTTGCTTGGACCTGCCCATATCGGGATGATGATGATTAGATTTTTGAAGTGATGCAATGAGATGGAGGAAGGAATATGGATGTAATGTCGGAAGATCTTGGCGATGGAAAGGGCATAGGGATGTGAAACGGGGGAATCGCGGGTGCACCTCGATATTGGAATTGCCCATCGAAGGTGTGCGACTAGATACAATACTGTGGTGCATCCGTTGGCGTTGGTCGAGGAGGGAGGAGTAGAAGCTGTAATCGATCGGAAGAGAGCTGGGTGATAGATATGGTTGATCATAAGCGGTAGTGCATGAAGTGAAGGGTGAAGCAAGCAAGAAGTGCTTCTTTTGGAGGTCGCAGCTTAATGTCAACCTGCGTCTAGAATGCCTATAACCAAAGCAAACAAGGTAACAGCATTAGCCATTGGTTCGAATTATCAAACACCATCCAAATTAATGGAGAAACGTACAAGAAATCCGTTCATTCATTTCGCACCAAAGCCCCCTTCCTATCATCCGAAATCGATATCCACCATGTCGTCTTGTAATTGCTCCCAACTGAAACGTCATAATCTCCAACCGCCTAGTAGTAGCCTCGAACTCGCGCGCCCCACTTGATTCGGACTCGCCCGTCTGCAAGAACACCTGGCCCGTTCCGTACACCACACCCTCGCTTACCCATGAGAACCAGCCGGGAACACACATGCCAACGTTAATCACCATCTTCTTTCCTCAGCTCTCACTCCCACCGCTGCGCAAAACGCCGTCACACTCACGCCAACCACGACCGACTGCGCACTCTCCCACAATCGGCTGCGCAGAAAGGGGATAGCTCAGTAGCTATTCCGTCTGCTCCTCCTTCCCTTGCCGAACATACCACTGCCGCTATTCTTGCTTCCATTGCTTCCTCCCCGAGTGAGACCGGTGAATAGCCTTTTGAGTAGAGGCTGTTGCTTCGTCGGTGATGGTGTAGTTTGTGATGAGGTCGGCGAGATATTCAACGCTGACTGTGGGATAAACTGGGGTTGCTTAGAGTAGGGTGCTTGTGGAGCATAGGCTGACTGAGGCTAGATTCGTCTATTAGCTCTGTTCAAGGAGTCTGGTGTTCGGCTTACCAGAATATCTATCCTCTTCCCGTGTTGAGGCAGCACAACATACTGGCCACCGCCCACAGGCACGGCTAAGGTTGGTTTACCGGTTGGCAGATAAGCTAGCGGAAATGAGATGTTTTAGTAAAAACTCCATGAAACGGATAGAAAAAACGGTAGAAAAAAAGGAAAGACAGGTATGTAATCGGTAGGGTATCTCGGAGCGGCGTCCGAGTGATTGCAAGGCAGAAAACTTACGTTGTGAACCCATCTGTGGGGGATACGCCACAGCCGGCGAAGTGTTCGATCGAGTAGGGGTCTTCTGTCTTGGTTGGTGACCATGTGAAGGCACGACAATGTGAGTCTGAGATCTGGACGCTGCGGGCCGATTTGAGTGAGGAAGGTGCGAAAGTGAGGCCGAGGCGTGGTGCCGTGATGAAGGCGGAGGAGCGGCCGAACGAGAAGAGGTACCCGTAGAACGGCGAGATTGTGATGGTCGAGATGGGGATTGGGAGTATGTAGGTTGCGGTGAAGTCTGCTGTGAGCGGGAATGCGGGCGTTCTGGATAGTAGTATCTATCTCTGTCCCGGTCTCTCTCCCGTTCGGCGTAGTAGTCACGGCCCATGTCTCTGTCCCGGTCTCTGTCCCGCCTTTCTCTGTCATGGTCGTATTTTGCCGACTTGGATCGGGAGTGATGCGACGAATGACCGCTGGATTTGGTGGTGTCCCGCTGCAGCGATCGAGCTTGCACGGCGGGCGTAGTTGGGACGAATGGGTTGGCTGGGGGATACTGCTTTGTATTGTCTACCCAGGAAGCAATAGCATGTTGCTTTGCGATATAGCGTTCGTAGGCCTCTGGAGAATAGTCGTATTCTGTCATTGCGGGGGTACGAGGAGGCGAGGGTGGTGGGAGATGGTGGTGGTTCGGAAGAAAGAGGGAGAGGGCGGGGATGGAAAAGAGGATGCGAGGATGAAGGGGATGGAGCGGTATAAATAGGGGAGTGAAGTAGCAGAGGGTGAATATTAGGATTAGTATGCGTGTCACAGGCGAGGCAGCACAGAGACTCTCAAGGTGACAGAAACTGAAAGGGAGGCCTCGTATTTATCGCGAAAAAAAATTGATCCCGTGCGATACAAGGCACAACAGCCCGATATGGAAATTTTGCCCGTTTTTGGGCCACAATCCAGGGCCCCATTGTTTTTCGTACCCCACAATGGCCCAATCGAGAAGGCTCAACGACTTGTCCGCGTCTGGAGGCTTGTGCTGTTATGCCAATGGAGCCCTCATCATTGTTGTGCACGCTGCCTGACTCCCCGCGGCTACTTGCCCTACAATTGATTATCATGTACGCCTTGCCCTGGACGCCGTCACCGACCCAGCATCTGATCACGCCTCGTGTTTCCTTCCCGGTGTGAACCATTTATCTACTGCCTAGGTCGCTTCTATCAGCATCAGTATTTTGCCGTCGGATCCAGTACTTTGCCTTTCGATGATACACCACCTCAATGCCTGCCAACCTAAATGAATCGTACTCACCGCAAACACCGCAGAAAACATAACAGCTTCCAATCCACCGGACTGCAGTTTTCGACGTGATCGCAATGCCCGTTCTCATCAAATTCTCTCGGACCGCCAAGTACGAACAATTCTCTCGACCCCAGTGAAGAGAGGAGCTGCGTCGCATCGATCCGGTATCACAGCACCCAGGGACTGTTCAGGAGCTCTGCATTCTCCTATATCAGTGACTTTGACTGACTCGTCGGTCTCGTTGGTCTACCAGTGTTTATTGTGATACAGTTTCTCAGGAAGTAAATTGGCTTAACCCCTTCTAATCACCGTCTGGGGAAAATAAACCCAGGAAACCGTTGGCGGCAAACAATCCCAATCCGAGCGGTTATCCTCCTTCTCGAAAACGACGATAGAACCCCACCAACTTCACCGTCAAACCCAACACATAAACGCGCGTTTGCAATGAGGCACACTTCCCTTTCATTCGGCCGTTGATTCCCTAGCCCCTGGAGGTCGAGCTTACTTACCTCCGCAGCCCATCCGTGAGGTTCTCGTGGGGTAAACACCCTAAGTAATACCGATATGGGGTATGTCTATGTCTTTGTTCCATCTTCTATCCAGGGTTTCCTCGCTCGATCTAAACCGTTTATACAGAAGGGAACGTGGACTCCATGCTGAGCGAGATGAGTTACTGGAGGTTCGTAGGCGTTCTTTCCTCCCGCTGAGTCTTGGTCTCCATTTGTTTCGATCGAAGTATACGTGAGATGCGATCATCAAGTATGGAGACATGTTTCTTGACACGCTTCCGGTACAAGCTCACACACTGATCCCTCATTTGGGAATTCACTGATCACTTACTGCATCTCTATTCATATCTGAAGAATGATGGCAAACCGTCCCCACTTCCTAGTGATATATTTCCAGCAATGTGTGAGAACGGAATGGAAATAAGACGGACATCCTTGTTGCCTGTGGGCCTTAGATAGCCGCCGCCGGGACGCTGAACGAACTGCGCCAAACTCGACGTATGCATGTGACGAGGATATCTGAGGCCCGTGCCATTAGGATGGTGTAGATAACTGTGCGTTGTTAAAGCACCCTTCGACGTCCACGAAGTACCTAGTCCTCGTACTTTAAATTGATAAACAAACCCACTATGTATGTACTAGACACACCGGATCTCAAGCTCAAGCTCAAGGTCTACTGGCTCATGGCTGATAGGATGGTGATCTCTTCCCCCACGTTGTCGTCTCATCGAGTCGCGTGCCGTCTATGAGAACGTCATAGGACCTCTTCCGTTTCCGTTTTTGTTTTCTTTCATGCCGTGCTCCCTCTGAGTGGAGTTTGTCGCAAGTTCACGCATCATAAATTCATCATAACATATGTTTTTGCTAGAATGCATGACGATTGTAATAAGAATTGAATAGCGGCGAGTGAGTTACAAGCATCCCTAATGGTTCTTCGACGAGAGTCAAACAAGGTATGGCTTCCTTCTAGGTTGGAGCTTAGGCAAAATTTCGTCGATCTACTGGAATGAACGACGGGAACAATGAACGAGATGAATGAATTGTACGGCTTCGGTCAAAATTAGAGAGAAGGTGACATGAAGACGAGCTGTGCCCTAGATGCATTACATGGGACGTAAGATACCTTGCGTCTGCTCGATTTACATGGAACATTTCCCTACTCTTCGTCACAAAGCCAATCAGACAAGACATTGGACAGCGGTAAACGGATGACCGTCAATCCTCATCAATTTTGTGGGGTTCCTTTCCTGAGCGTTTGAAATGCTCAATACAACGATGGAACGACAGAGAATCTGTGAGAATGAGAAAGAAGAGCGTACGTGACACGCGACGAGGAAATGAAGGTCTACGTGCTCGAGGGTAGTTATTAACCCGGATCCTACAAAGTTTACCGATGGAGGCGAATGATGATGCTGTACAAAGTATACCAGTATTTTGCAGGTGGGTATGAAGGGGTAGCATGGCGTATGTAGACCGTAAACACAACGTGAAGTTAATTTAACGGGGTTTTCGTCACTGCGCAGTCTCTTTCAGTCGAGGAATCGACTAGTGGGGTCAATGATCCGGTACCGCTGGTCGGGGTTTGGGAGGTGACAAGGATCGGAATCCTTTCGAAAAGACGATTGTGAGAAGGTACTACAGCTTGGTGTATCTGGCGGGAAAGGTCCTTTAGAGGGGAGAGAGAACCACGGTGGGGAAAAGTAAGTTGCGAGGAAGGCGCTTCCCACAAGAAAAAGGCAGAGCAGGGCATAGGGGTACTCCTGATTGTGATCGAAACTTCGCGGTTCGTAAAGACACCACTTTGATCACCGTTTGAGGTAACTTTGATACCGCCGGGTGGACCTGTGAGTAGGTTCCGTGTGCCCTCGCTGGCTCCATGGGATGATCAAGGTGTCTACTATCCGCGGCTTCCCCGGCGTTTTGGATGGGGAGGAATTTGTGGCCAACTTTTGGATGAGTGGAGCGATCAAGAATATTACTAGGACTGCATCACTAAACAGCCAGGCGCAGCTGCGAGGCCTTACCACACAGAAACTTGATGAAAATCAGGACCGTAAATCAAAAATCGTGCGAGGAGGTCCGACGTTGTGGTCTCAAGGAAGCAGGACCGAGGGGACACGAGGCAGCTGCATCCCTAGATTGATGGCTCTACTCTAGGGTCTATCTGTACCAGAAAATACAGAGATTTGATAGGGAAATCCTTGGAGTACGAAGTGCGTAAAGGCGCAATGCACTCTGGAAGTCTTTGTACTACTCCTGTGTAACCTTGTGTAACTCGAAGTTGAAGATTCGCCGTTGTCTTNCCCCGACGCCTTCTTTCTTTGCGTATCTCCTGAGAGTCGGCTGCCGCTATGAAGCGCTTTCGGCCGACCGATCCTACTTTTGGAAGTTCCGCTAGCGTCCTTCAGTGATAAGCGGGGCCGCATGTACGATCAGTGTCTGTTTGCTTGAGACCAACGTGGTGAATATGATCCGGCATAATTCAAAAGCCTAATCGCTTCGGAATGATTTCAGCACGGAAGTATAACGGAATCGCTACGCTCCGTATGCGCCAGGTCTCGTCGTTTCTGTGTTTGGGTCGCTGAAGCCCCCTGGACTCCTATGAATGGCGCTTCTTTGATTCACGATCACGTGGAGCACGCGTCTCAACCACCTCCCCGAAATGGAAATTCCTCATTCAACTCCATTGGCCACAACGTTTTCTCTTTCTTTCCACAATCTTCGCCATTTTTGTCTTTCCGCCCTACGGCGAATATGGCTGCCGCCTATCTAGAAACACCTTCACGAGTATGGCGACGCATCGAGGCGGTTGAAGGGCGGGATATGCCTTCTCTGCCTTCTCTGCCGACCTTCGATGATGATGATTCCACCGACCACTCTCTGGGCAACAATTCTGATATCCTTGGAGGGCTTGATGACAAGGATGAGCTTCGAGGACTTGCTGGCGAACTTCGTGCATCTGGCGGATTCGATGCATCTGGTCCCGCGCACACAACGGCTGCTGCCTCAACGATTCGACCTGGATCAAGCATCAACTCTACGGCAAGGCTCCTCAACTCACTCACCGGGCGGTCGTCTTTGGGTAACTCCAATGCATCGAAGAGCGGTATCGGAAGTTTGGGCGGGAGCGGTAGCAGTGGCAGGCGAAGTTTCGGTTTGGGAGGTGTGAATGTTATGAGGGGTACGCGGGGAGCAACAAGTAATGGATTAGGTGATATGTCGTTGGAGAGCTTTGACGCAAGCTTGGTGACTTCATTGCCGGTGGTTGATACTGATCTCGCGACGGAGACGGCGACGAACGACGGCGAAGAGAAGAGTGCAAGCAAGTCCAGCATTCAGGAGGAGAGTATAAGCGTCCCGGAAGTGTATTTGCCACCCGAGGACGAAGAAGAGGCTGCGCTGTCCTTCAGAGATGCTTTAGCATCCGTTCAAAACTCAAGAGACGTAACGCCCAAAAAGTACGTCGAGTATTCGGTGGATCTCAAGTCTGAGGCTAGGGTGCGTCCTTCTTTGCTAGAAACCTGTCGCAAACCGACCGACCTCTTCCCTTTTTCCTACAATAGCCTTCACCGAAAGACAGATTCCGAAATGTTGCCATCAGAGAACGAAAGACTATCGCGACACGAACTCGGACACCTTCATTATCCCGCACTACCCCTTCTCCCATCTCATCGCCGTCTCACTCTACGCCGCGTAGCAATAGAACCATCAACTTGTCCCTTTCTCGGTCTTCCAACTCTTCCCCCGTCAACCCATCTCCTGTTCCTGGCGCACATATTCCTTTGCCTCGCTCTGCCACAGCGTCCCCTGCGATAGTGATACAGAACGCAGATGAAGACCTCACAGAAAGCATATTTTCGGAACAAGAACCATCTCTCGGGGACATGATCAACGGGCTTGAAGATTCTATGGAGATGGACGAAACAGAGATACATGGGCCTTCGATAGCCTCTAGTCAAGGCCTGCCTGAGTCACATCAGACGGGCAGTTTTCTCCCCAGTCCCAACCAAAGTGGACAACGATCGGAGGCTAGTGGAATCGGCGAACATGAGCCCACATTCTCGTCCGAAGAAGGTCCTCTTCAACACAATAGTTACGACGATCGTGCTACCTCCGTCGCTCGATCTCCGAAAGTCGATGCTGTTTCGCCTGACCAAGTTACTTCAACTACACCAACACCTGGTGTCCCAAGAGCCAGGCCGAGAGCCCATTTCGCTTTGGAAGATCGGTCCGATGAACAGACTGAGGAAGAAGAGCAGTTCGAACAACATGAAGCCACGGATCAACCTCAGGCTGCAGACTTTGAAGACCCTCTGACGCCACACACCCGCCGGCGTTCGTTTTTACTTTCTGTCATCAACTCAACCACTCGACCTCGCTTAAAGCAGCCAACTCCACATCCCCGCAGACAAAGTGCGTTTGTCCCAGCGACGCCTAGTATCGCCGAGTCTACTCCTGCTGCTACTCGAGCCGATGCCTCTGAAATACAGGCTCCTTCACTGCAAGCTGCGTTTGCTGGTTTGACGCCACGGCCAACACGGCGGGGTTCGCACCCTTTGTCACAGGCTTTCACTGCAACTGGGACCCCGCCGTCAAGGGAAGGTTCCTTGTCCCCACGTCCTCCGTCAGAAGTTGGAGGTAGCCCCAACCAAGGCGGTCTCCCTCCATGGGCTACTCCAGGACCTTCTGGTTCGCCTTATGACGGCGCCAGCGATCGCGCCTCAGTCATATCCACAGCCTCATCTCACGATCTAACCACACATCACCGGGCGAATACATCGTTTGACCCTGTTCTTGGTCTCGGAGCTCAGGGGCATGGGCTTGGAAGATTCAACGCGGGAAAGCTCAATACGTATCTCCATAGCTTGAACCGGAGGTTACAAGAGGAAAATGAGGTTCTTTCCGAACGTGTCAACCAACAATTGGAGCGTATAAAGCAGCTCGAAGGGAGCGTTGGCTCGGACTCACCAGGTTTCGCAGTTGCCGATGGGTCTCGGCGCCGATCAAGCTCGGGTGCTCGGCGCACCAGTTTGGCTGGTACAGTGTTAGGGGACGTAGAAGAAGATGTCAATGCGGAAGGTTGGATGGAAGAGAAGGCGCAGCTGGAGGAGATGGTTGAAGATCTCCATGTCCGACTAGAGAAATGTGTGGCGGAGAAGAAGGTGGTAGAGGAGGCCCTTGAGGATGAGAAGGCCGAAAGGGCTCAAGACAAGGAGCGCTGGAAGGAAAGGATGGGTGATGTAGAGAAAGGCGTCGAAGAAATTGTCAGAGACCTAGAACGGAGGCTGGAACATGCAAGCAACGAGCGAAAGGAATTGGATGCTGACTGGACGAAGAAGTTAAAGGAGGCCGAGTACCACTTGTCCGAAGTTGAAGCGGAACGCGACGCTGCCCTTGAGCGAGTTGATCACGCCGAGCGAGCACTCGAAAGCGGCAAAGATCTTGGTGGAGACTTGGCCACCGCAAATCAGCGCATTGCCGTGCTATCGGCTGACCTCCGAGACGCCAATACTCACAACCGTGAACTGGRGGACGCTATTGCTGAAGCCAAATCTGCTGTCACCAAAGTCGAGAAAGAGCTGGGAGATGAGATCGAGTCTTCGGCCGCTCTCGAGCAAGAACTCCGTGCCAAGGATGACGAGATATCAGGACAGTTCGCGACGCTTGAGAAGCAGGCAGCAGAGCTCCAACAATTGCAGAACGAGCTTTCCGAAGCGGTGGACTACATCTCTCAGTTGGAAGATGATTCGGTAGCAGCGGCTGAGCGCGTCGAATCCTTGGAGGCTGAGTTGTCGGCAGCCACTTCAAATCATGCGGAAATCGAAAAGGTACTTCAAGCATCCCGTGCGGAGGTCGATTCCCTTCATGATGAAGTTGAGCGGGCCAACGAACTTGCTCGCCAATTAGAAGAAGCGGTTGAMGCTGCTGAAGAGAAGATGATTGAAGGCGAGTCTGAAATTGCCGACCTCAAGGCCAAGATCATGAYTCTGGAACGGGAGAAAGAGCGAGAGTCTTCCTTGGCCGCCAGAGAGCCTTCCAAGAGCTACCACTTCCTTTCCCCAGACCAGAACGTTGAGGAACTCGAAGCTGAACTTGACGAGGCGCATAAGGAAATCGCTAAATTATCCGCCTTGCTGAGCCAGTCACCTGCTAGGAAGGCCGTGGAAAAGGCTAGGGAGACGAAGCTGGAGATGTTGGAGAAGGAAAATGAGGAGCTCAAAGAGAGGGTCAAAGCCCTCCGCACGAGTTTGCCAGATTTCAACACTCCAGGTCGCCCCTTCAATACCACTGGAATGTCTCCTTTGCACAGACAGGCCCTCGCCATGTCAGTCCGCAACCCTCGTACCCCTGGAGGGCCTCTCAAAGACGTAAGCATACTATTCAAGGTTGCTTTCCCCCGTTTCTCACCCTTTTGCAGATGTCATGGCTAAATAGTAGTCCTGCGGACCAATCTACCTCGCCTTATCTAAACGAAATATCTCGTCTCCAGAAGGAACTCAATCTTGCTAACGAAAGCATCGACGATAAGCTTGATAAACTGGAGGATGTCGGTCTCGATATTGTCGGCTTGACCAAGAAGCTAGCGGATGCTCGCGAGAAGATCACCAGCCTCGAAGACGAAATTGCCCGACTACTCAGACGGGAGGAACGGCGCACGCATCGATTGGAACGCCTTCGGTGCAAGAAGTGTATGACCAAGGTTGAACTCCAATCACCCCAATCTGCATCTGAGTCTAGGTATTTTCTTTGTTTGTATGGGAGGCCTCGTGCTGATCAGTTCTTGTAGTTACCTTGAGGAGTCGTGCTCTGGACTTCCAAGCGAACCCCCTACCCCGCCAACCAAAACCTCTGAGGCCCTCCATGCAAAGCTCCGGGTTGTCAACGACAATCTTGCCTCAATGCAGCGCCGATGGAATGATGAGAAGGATCAGCTACTCGACGAGAAACAGATGCTTCAGGATGCCGCTACTCGATTGAACTCCGAACTTAAACGGGCACGAGAGGAGACTCAACGGGTCAGCGACGCTGGCAAGGCAAAAGACGGCGATGTGCAACAGGTAGGAGGGTACGGTTTGGTGGCATCCTTCCTATGCTTAGACTTCTTTAGGAACTGGAGAACGCTCGGAACATCATTAGCGGCCTTGAAGCCGACCTTCGTGCTGAACGCTCGCGTATACGTGTTCTGGGAACAGAACAATCTCGCGTCCAACGCGAAAAAGCAGACTTGCTTTCGCAAATACAACGGACGGAATCGGTTGGTTTCTTGATGACTTCCCCCTCCCCATTTGGTAACTTTAATCCCCGTTTAGGATATGAATGACGTCAAGGCCCAGCTCACGAAAGTTCGCAAAGAGAACCATGATCTTGAAGGGGAGCTACGAGGTTCGAGCTGTCGTATGGACTCAGTATACGTAACTCTGGCTAATCTAAGCATGCAGATAATGCGATAGCGGATCAAAGGGCTCGATTGCTGGAAGCCAGGTTGGCAGAAACGGCTTCCACTATGGAGCAACTAAGGCAGGAACGATCCCTCCTTGCCGCTGATCATAAAGACTTGCAAAAACGGTATACTGAGGCATCAGAGGTATGACAAATCCACACGATCCGCGCCGGATGTTCTGATTTCCTGTTAATCTCTAGCAAGCGAGCCGCCTTAAGGAGGAGTATGCTTCCACACAAACAACCCACGAGAACCGCCGTCAACAGCTCGATCTACGTCAATCTGAGGTCGATGAACTACGCCAGGCACTTTCTGACCAAGCTGATGAGCTTCGGAGAGCGGAAGCGGAGAAGAACCGTGTCGTCCTGGAGAAGAAGGACGTCGCGAACACGATCTCTATCCTTGAAGGCGATCTCAGGCGTGTTCGCAAAGAGGCCGAAGCTTTGGGTCGGGACATGAAGCTACTGAGAACAGACAAAGACCGTCTTGAAGCACGTCGTAAAGAAGATGTTTCCAGAGCAGAGCGCGCACAGAAGCAGTCTCAATCACAGATCAAACTCCTCAACGAGCAGCTCCAGGTCCAGAAAGAAAGAGCGGTGCGCCTTCAGAGCCAAATTAAGACTCACATCTGCGCTGCGTATGTAGGCCCTCCCCTTCAGTAATCATAGGTCTGACTTTCCCTTCCTTTAGCGATGACCACCAAGTCCAAGAAATAAAGGCCAAACACAAGGAAGAGTGCAAGGGTCTCATTGTAAACATTCGTTATCTGCAAGCCAAACTCACCCGAGAGGGTATCTTCCGGTTGGATTTGAGTCATCAAAAGCACTACCTTCTTGTCCTCCTAGCTCAATTTGAGAAGAGGTACGCGATCGATGTCCCTCGTCACAGACAAAAGTAACTGATCCCATTTAGTGAGCAAACCATCGTTGCTGCTATCGCGAAGATTGGATACCCAGTTCCTCCTCCGAGTCTACCATCTCGCAAACGTCCAAAACTCAAGTCTGTCGCACTTTGTGTCGCTTTCCTCTCTCGCGCCAAGTATGTATTTGATCCCTGTTTTATCGTTGTTCAACTAAAGACGGTTTCCTCCAGGAAAGCCAGTGATCAGTGGAAGGAATGTACAGCCTCAAAGACTGCAGTGGTCTCCGCCCTCCATGAAGTTCGAAGACGTCGCACTACGGTTGCCACGTAACCGTTTTTTGTTTTGTTATCCGATGTTTTGCTTTCCATCCTTAATTACCATCTGTAAACGAACTTACTCGCATTTGTAACGATATCAAGCAATGTTCCTCAGACTGTACCCTACTTAATTCCATTGTGTTCCCCTTGCCCCGAATTATCCTCGTAGAGAACTCCCTTCAGATGACTCAAATTTTTGGGTATACATCATATGGATTATTATTAGTAGACGACGTGCGTGTATGTATGTAGAAGACCATCCAGTCTAAGGATGGTTGGATAAGAAGCCTAGTTGACTGGTTTATGATACCAATCCGGGTTCCCTTTGCCTTTGCCTTTACCTCCCTTACCCTTACCTCCTTTCCCGCCTTTGCCTTTCGGTGGGCTTGGTGGTGGAGGTCCGGATCCAATCAACTTCGTCTGTAGCGCCTTTAGCGTGTCAACGTGCGCTGGAATCTCTACGCCGTTCTTCTTCCACACAGCTGGGGCAGGTTGTCTGCCACCAGTCAAATACAACTGTATCGCAGTGATGGCGATCCCAGACCTCCATTTGGCATCTCCGTCATAGACAAGAATGGACTTGTGGGCCGAGAAAAATTGCCACAGTGCCTCGAGGATTTGGGGCGTAGGTGGGCTTGTTTGGACGGACATGTATTTGTACTCGATGCCTTTGGCCTGGAGGTTTTGGGGTTGGGGATAGAGGAAGGGCCAAGTGCCGATGCAGAATACACCGTCTATGCCTTGTGACAGGAGGAAGTCGATGGCGGTGGAGGTGAGTGTCATTTCGATGGAGTTCTTGACATTAGGACCTGCAGCACGGTAGAGACCTTTGCCTGGCGGTATGAAGGCCGTGATGCGCTGCCATTGGGACCATTCACTAGCCATGGCAAGTTAAACACTGGTCCTATTCTGCGACGTCGAAGTTGAATAACCATGAATTCACAAGACGTCAAAGAGATACCCACGGAAACCAGAGATTGTGGTCCAAAATGGATCGTGTCGTTTCACAAGCTCGTGTCCGGGAGATATATACCATAAGACCTTATCCATTGGCGTGAGGAATGATGAATGGACACAAGAGTCTAAAGCTTGACTAAGTCCGAGTCTCCGAGCGTGGCCTCGGCGGGTAGTCGAAAGTAACGAGGACGCTTGTCCGCGGCATAGTCTAGGTTGAGTTAGCAGCAGACCGAGCGACGATGTATGACAACCAGAATTCAACTTTCCAGATACGAAGACAAGTATCCTTCGTTGGCACTCATGAAGATGGCGCCGCAATAAAATTACCCTCACGGTGCATTGGTTGTGTACTTGCACTTGTCTATTTGAATGCTTCAAGAGACGAGAAGTTCGGATGCGCCTGAATTGAGTAATATTAAGTAGATCATACAATAATTCGGAATAGGGTGAGTCACTATGGGCCCTGCAGAACCCGACACGAGGGTCGGGAGGGATATCTAAAGTCCTATAATGACTGTAGATTGGCTGGGGTCGTTTCGCAAAATGACGACAGGTTAGACAGGTTTAGGGAACCAGTCAGGATTCCCCTTTCCTCCTTTCCCACCATTCGGTTTCGAAGGGGTTGGCTTTGTAGGACCTGGCTTTGTGGGAGTCGGCTTTGTGGGACTTGGTTTCGTAGGAGTTGGTTTTGTAGGATCTGGTCCAGACCCGATCAATTTCTTCTGGAACGCTTTGAGTGCTTCAATATGCTCTGGTTTTTCGATGTTGAAGTTTTTCCACTGGGCCTGAGGTGGATACCTCCCGCTGGACGATTTGAGCTGGATGATTATGATAGCAAAGCCTGACATCCACTTCAAGTTCGAATCGTAGATGAGAACAGATTTATGCTTCGAAAAGAAGTCGCAAAAGGTGTCGATGTCGGCAGGCGTTGGGACCGTGAATTGTGTCAGACCGGTATTGATCCATTTGTAGTCGATTTTTTTTCGCTTGGAGACTCTCGGGTTGAGGATAGCGGAAAGGCCAGATGCAGAGGCCAATTACGCCATCAATGCGCTGCGATACGAGGTAGTCGAGAGCAGTGGGTGTAAGCGTCATGTTGGAAGGATTCTTAGGATCGACGATATTTGGGCCGCTGGAACGGTAAAGGGCTTTACCGGGCGGGATAAAGGTAGTAATTCTCTGCCATTGGGACCACTCGCTAGCCATTTTGAAAAGCTAGAGAAGAAAAAAGTTTCAATGAGGCGGTCTGGGGAATTTGTAAATGGAACTTACTTCTAGATTTGCACTGGGGGACTGGAGAACGAAGCTTCTTCGGAGAGCTCTTTGTACCGTTCATCGACGAATTGGTGGCTTCGACTAGTTTTCCGTTTTCCGGATGCGTGTCTCCTAGTAGAAGTAGTAGGACACTGGTCGATTTGGACTGTCTGAGTTAGTATTGAGTTAGCATGACATTTGTGCTGACGCCACAAGGCCATTTCTGACTTAGCATCTTCCCACAGTCATAATCCATGAACACTGTCCCTTCGGAGTCCGTTCTGAGCGCTCAGCGCTCGGCGCTCAGATCTGAGCGCTGATCCCGCTTCCAAACGATCCTTTATCGATGTTGGGAATCTTAGATGCCTTCTTCTGAGGTTCTACCGACGCACCTAAGCATGGCTAGCTCATCCCTCTGCTACACCGACCGTGTGGCACGTTCCTAAAACTCATTTTGAAGGGGACAACAACCACATCACAACTGGTCAGCCACGAAGCCAATTGGGAACGCTTGCCTCTCATGTATCAACCTATCGTGAACGCTTGTAGCCGTCAGAATCTACTGCACTACTCGCCACCTTTCCTCATGCTCCGCCGTCGGTGTTCAACACCATTTTCTTGCTGTCGATACTTGGTGGGACTAGTTCTATTGATGCACAGATGATCGTTGATGCTACTTTCGCCGTCGCCCAAAATCAGTACTGTGTAATGTTCATCAGTTGATTGAATGGGTGGGGCGCGGCGCTGGCAGATGAGCCCCAAAACTTCATTTATTCGGCGTTCCTATCCTCTTGTACATTTTTCAAGCTCGGATGAAAGGTTTCATCATTTCAACAGAGGTATTTTTGCCAAATTTTTGCCGATATCAGCCAAATATCAGCCGCCAAGAATCTACTTTGCCTCCCCGCGACCCGTGAGCAGGGAATGTATTTCCATGTGAGTTTCCCACATCGACGTGATCTTTATGCAGCATTCCTTAATGACCCCGCATTCCTTAGAACTCACCCTACGGCAGGCATCTACCCAAACAATCGCTGAGAATCGACGTTAACAACTTGATCTGCGCCCCTCTGGGGTCGATGGGCTACGTCAGACACTTTCCTACTCTACTACTGACGAACTCAAAAGGCAGAGAAGAACCGTGTCGTCTTGGAGAAATAGGACATCGCGCGGACGATCTCTGACTTTCGACGCGTTCACAAAGAAGCAGAGGACCTGTAGCTCCTCAAACGCGCGCTGCGTGTCGTTCTCCCTCGCGCCAAGTACGTTTTCATTTACAGTTTTCCTTTTTTACTTTATACTTTACGACAGTATTACTCAGGTAAGCCAGCGATAAACGGAGGAATGTATAGTTCCAAAAGCTTCGGTTCTAGTCTCGGCTCTACGAAGACGCAATGGCATTGTCATAGAGTTATCCTGTCCTGTGATGTCTGAGGTCCTGCTTTCTTTTTTTAAAAAATCCATCTGTAAACGAAATTACCCACAGAGGGCATAGATCGACGAATCCTCAGAATTGTACGCCGACACTTGATTTCACTCTTTTTTCATGGCTCCCGACATCGATGCTTTCCAAACGACCTGAATACATATTACTATTATATCAAACTATTATACGCGATCGTCAACGTGCTATGTGGGGTAAAAAAGCTAGCCATGATCTCCTAAAGAATGGTTGCAGGGGGCCTAGTATACCGGTTTATGATACCAATCCGGGTTTCCTTGATCTTCATCTCCCGTATCCTTCCCGCCTTGTTTTTTGGGCGAGGTTGGCGGTAGAGGTGGTCGTGGTGGAAGTGGCCGTGTTGGTGGTAGTGGCGGTCGCGTTGGGCGTATTGGTGGTCGTATCGGAGGCAGGGGTGGTCGTATTGGAGGTCGTGGTGGTGGTGGCGGTGATGATGATGGTTGCGGACCAGGACCAATCAACTTCTTCTGCAACACCTTGAGCATGTCAATGTGAGCTGGGTTTACTACTCCGTTGTTCTTCCACAGAGCCGGGGCAGGTTGCTTGCCCCCAGTCGAAAACAACTGTATGGCAGTTATGGCTATCCCAGACCTCCATTGAGCATCTCCGTCGTAGATAAGGATGGACTTGTGGGCCAAAAAGAATTTCCACATCGCCTCGAGGGTTTGGGGCGTAGGGGGGTTCGTTTGGGTGACGGATATGTGCTTGTACTCGATACCTTTGGCTTGGAGGTTTTGGAGTTGATCATAGACAAACGGCCATGTGCCAATGCAAAATACGCCGTCAATGCCTAGCGATCGAAGATAGTTGATGGCGGTGGGAGTAAGTGACATTACGACACTGTTCGTGGGATTAGGACCAGCCGCACGGTAGAGGCTCTTGCCAGGCCGTATGAAGGCCGTGATGCGTTGCCACTTAGACCATTCGCTCGCCATTTTGTGATAGCTGGATGAGATGGCTTTATTGAGGCAGTCGGGGAAATTTGAGGATAGAACTTACTTCTAGGTTGGAAGTTCAACGTTCAACTTGGCTGGGGAGCTGGAGAACGATATCTTCTCGCTGCAGGCTTTTTATACTGCTTCTGAGCCGATGGCTAAGTTTTGCTAGGTTCATTTTTGCGCGTCTGGCTTTCCTTGTAGTAGTAGTAGTAAGACACTGGTGGATGGGCTGTCTTGATTTGGTCTCGGCGTCTGCAAGGCGTCTGGGTTAGCATGACACCCCGAACTGACTTAGCATCTTCCCACAGTCACAAATTGACAAGTATTGCCCTTCATTTCCAACATCCATGTCCCTAGTTCGCCTTCCGTCATTGTGCAGACTTTCAGCCCGGCCAAGCTACTTACGCGCTAACTTTCGATGCAAACATGCGCGTTGGCCCGCTTTTCGCTCATTTTCTTTCCTACAACCGCGTCAGTCCGCCAGTAACCCCAACCGCGACTTACCACCGACACCGACTAACGAAAAACGGAAGCTTTCTGACTCGTTGCTGCGAGAAAATATCTACACAATTCCCAACCTCTTGACGACGTCCAGGATTTTTGCATGCCCTTTGCTAGGATGGTCGATCCTGGAAGGCAACTTTTCGCTCGCGACTGCGCTTCTCGTTTACGCTGGAGTCTCTGATTTGGTCTGCCTTTCTTCCATTCTTGAGGAACATCACTCTTGTATTGATGAGACTGTGGAATTTGTATGGAAAGGTTGATGGATACATAGCCCGTCGGTTCGACATGGGTTCGGTGCTTGGCTCCATTTTGGATCCAGCAGCCGACAAGACTTTGATGACGACGTTGACGGTGACCTTAGCCATGGAGAACATGATCCCACGTGCGTTCGCTATCTTTCATACTCTATCTCTGGGCTATTAAACACTAGGAATATATCTTTGTTAGTACCGCTTGCTGTCATCATCATCGGACGCGACGTTCTGCTCAGTTTCTCCGCGTTTTACATACGATACACGTCTTTACCCCCTCCTGTTAGTCTCGGTCAGATATCGCCTGTCTCTGGGGATACTGATCACGCGTCTAGAAAACCTTTTCCCGATACTGGGACTTCTCCATACCCTCTGCTGAGGTTCGGCCAACACAAATCAGCAAGGTAACCCTATGTCTCCGCTGTATGTATGTATAGAGCACTGATCTCCATTCTTTACCCAGTACAACACCTTTCTGCAACTGGCTTTGATGGGGACAACAACCATCAGCCCTGTTCTTCCTGTTGACTTGAGTCTTCCTCTCACGGGTCTTCAGTACGTGGATGAAACACAGATATGTAGTACGTTACTCATGCTCGCAGGTTGATTGTAGCGACGACGACAATCTGGAGCGGCCTCTCATATATCTTCTCCAAGGACGCAGTCCGTGTCCTCTCCAAGAAGCCATAACTACAACGTATGTAGGGATTCAAGTTCAACTAGCTTGTCTCTGTTTATCCTCGCTCACGCTTTCACGTCCGTTCATAACGCAGTTGTGTGGATGAAGGGTTGTTAAACAAGATGGCCGGGCGACTATATGAGCTCCATCGAATGTTCGACCTGAGGCTTTGCTCTTGCCGAAAGTGTTGAATGGCTGATACACCAAGAGATGCTTCGCGGCCATAGAGGCGTCGTCGGAGGCCATCAAGGAAGCCAAATGGGATTATCCGCTTCCCCTTTCCTTGAAATGTTCGAGATATGCCCACTATCCGCATTAAATCTGCAACGTGTAGGCGTCAGTGTATCTGATGCATTATTCGCCACCTTTGATCATGTTTCGCTCCTCGGGAGTGAATGTCATTTCCTGCGGTCGACGTTGGGTGGGACTACTTCCATTGATTGACAGAAGATTGTCAATGCTACCACCGTCTTCGCCTAAAATCCGTGTCGTGCGATTTCATCAGTTGATTCATTCCATCGAACTGGGTTCTCTAGGCGGCGCGGGTCACCCGATTTCCCACTCATAGTGGGACGTGGGTTGTCACACATCGATGGTTATCGACGTCGCACCCCTTGGCCGTGCCCGTCGACTGCCTTGAAACTAACACAGCCTCTGTGTAACCCCATTCGCGGTATGTTTTCCTACCTCGTCGGAGTGCCTTTAAAGCTTTTGCGGGTTGCCTGTATGCATACCTGGGAGATCGAGAACATCTTTGGTTCGATTCTATCATGGCGGTCGAGCTGCTTCCATTGAGCCTCTAAACCAGATGCCTTCGATGCGCCATTCCCATCTTCGCGTACATTTCCTCCCAAGGTCGATGATATGTTTCACCTGTTCATGAGACGATCTGGACGGAAGCAGAAGTATCAATTGTTTGCCGACATCAGTCGCCTTCCGATCGCCAACTCGTTCAGTGCGAGAAACTAACTTTGCCCCCCCGGGAGCCGGGATCAGTCTATTCGGAATGTATTTCCATGTGGGTTTCCGTTATTATCACTTGCCACACAGAAAGATACATAACGATCACTTGCCCCACCACTGATGGTTTGATGATGGACTTGATGGCCATCATTCGAATGCCTAAGCAACTTGCCACACCACTAAGGCGCCCACCGTTGTGCGGAAATACATATGCTGTGGGCTTGAGACGGGTTGCTTCAGTTTGCGTCCTCCATCCCCCAACTTCCCCGAAGTCATCGACGCAGCATGGCTATCGACAATACCATGGGTGCAACCCTTCTGGGTGCGATGGGGGCTGCAATGTAAGCCGTGCGATCGCTGGTCATTTGCCAACGTTAACCTGAGGATCCTTAGCCTCTTCGGGATCACGAACATCCAAGTGTTCAACTATTTTATGTGGTACCCTACCGATGCTCTCTTCAACAAAGTGATAGTGCGCACTCTAATATCTATCATTCGAAGAGACTTGGTGGCTAATGTCCCGTTCGATCCAGGTGTTGTTCCTATGGTCAGTCACCACTGAGTTGCCCCATTCGGGTCTGACCTCGGTTTAGGGCATTCGAAGTGTTTCACGTCTTCCTCACCACGCACGCCATCTACTTCTACTTGATATCCTCTTTTGGGGACGTGCCCGCTCTAGACAAGATTGTTTGGTACGCTCCCGCAGCATCTAATCCTAGCCTCCACCGTGACACTGATGTCTATCTAGGAGCTTCAAGCTCAAGTTTGCAATTACCGTAAGCAAGAGAATGACCGAGCTTATTTATCCATGACTCACATCAAGTACAGGTTCTGGCTATACTATTCGTCCAAGGGTGCGTTTATCAACTAGTAGCTGTACCTGGCTGTACTGATCCATATCACAGTCTATACACTTTGAGAGTGTGGAAGCGTATGTCTGGTCTCGCATAGACTGAGAGCTTTGTAATCTAACACCCAGGCTCAGTCAGTCGCTACTTCCACCGGCTTCTTCCCATCGTTGTGGTAAGTTCGAAGCATAACAGGGATGCCCCTTAATGACTCCTGCTCAAGGTTGGGGTGGTTGTGATCGGTTTTGGTAAGTCGCTATGGACTATCCCACCTCTTACTAAGTCTGATCAACACTGCACAGGCATAGGAATATGTGAGCTCCTCAGAATCTATGGATTACCGAAATATCTAAAACTATGGATGCCTAGTGTTTGTTGTGAAGTTGTAAGCCGCCGACTTCTTCTCGGCGTCGCTTCAGTCTGATCATCCTCTATAGATACACTGGATGGGATCGTTTTAGCTCCAAAGGGAATGAAGTAAGTAGCTGAATGTCCGCCCAGCTGATAGTGCTTGACTGCCACTGCAGTGGGTTCTCCACCTATTCTTTTCCTATTCGACCTTCGTCGATTTCGTGATCATGATATCGCTATGCTACCACCTACAACGAAGTCGATCCTACTTTGTTGAGTGAGTTTATGGTTGGATACTCCTTAAAAGCTTTTGATGACTTACGCAGCCTTTAGGACTAATTCAAAGGTTCGGAGGGTGATGCAGTACGCCGTCGCAACTGGCCTTACAACGACGTGCGTCCGGAAGTTGCTTAGCTACGATTAACATTAGCGTCTTACGCGGTGTCAATGATTCTCCAGCGCTTGCTCTGTTGCAACAATGATCTGTGTAAGTCAAGCTTCGGAATCCGCCCACTGAATCTGACAGAGTCCCGATAGTACATCTTAATGCCACACAACCTCGTTTATATTGGTGTTGAGCAAATTCTTGCACGGCGTACGTTCTTGATCCACGGATCACATCTCCATCTTACTCACAAAACGACACATACAGTATATATCAACTCGTTCATTGCATTGTACATCTTTCCCATCTCTTCCTATGTTGTTTTTGCTCAAAACGTTTTCCTAGGTTAAATACAAGGAAATTGCGGGTCACAGCTAACATGCCTTACCCCAACGCTGGCCCTCTTGGTGTCAATGTCAGCACTTGTACCCACGTAACAGACGTGATGACAGATGGGTCGAAGAAACCCATAGGGGGGATGATGGCTCTACACGAGGTCAAATTCAAGAGCAACAAGGATCATGTCGAAGTCAAAAGTCCCCCTTCTGCTCTGAGCTTCTCTCAGCCCCTTCGAGGAATACGATCTAGCTCCATCGACCCACCCTCGACCACCTACGAATCTTTTGAAGAAGATGTACGTGTAACGAACCTAGCCAGTGCCAATGGCAGTGTTATGGTGATCGACTACGCCCACATGGACCAGAAGCACGTTGACTCAGATGAAAGTGACAGTCTGGGACGTAGGTAACTTCTTGTGACATTTGTACTGTTATTTATACGTATGATATATACCAATTACATGTAACTTCACGATCTAAGATTCCTCACCGTCACGAGGACGCCTTCGCCTCCTTCCTCTTGACTGTCGCTGCCCCCTCTCCCCTCCCCCTCCCCCTCCTCCTAAGTTTCGTTGTAATTCTCCCAACACTACAAACTGCTCCCTAGTTTCAACGCCGTTAATCCGTCTCCACCAGAATGTCGAAGGCTCTCTTCCCCGAGTAGCAAAGAGCTGAATCGCTGTCACCGCAACACCGCTACGTCCACGGCCTTCCCCATCAAAGACTACGACGGAATTATGACTCGAGAAGTAATTCCACCAATCGTTCAGCTGGCTGATAGAAGGAGCTGCTCCGTTTGCCTTATAGTGGACTGGAAACACTTTATACTCGATACCTTTGGCCCGAAGTAGCGAAGGTTCACCAAAGTGCAGTCCACCAAAAGAAAAGGCTGCAACGGCGTCTACCCCTTGAGATACAAGAAAGTCGACGCCAGCGTTTGTGAGTCGTAGTGTGAAGTCCTTATTTTGCTTCCCGGCTGTTCCAGGTGCATCAGAACGATAAAGGTGCTTCCCTTGAGGTATGAAGGCGTGGATTTGTCTCCATCTTGGCCATTCGTCACTCATGACCAGAATATCTCCTAGCCCCGAAGGTCAGGCCAAAGGAAATTTTCAACACGGAAGACTTACTGGATGGGCACTCGGCTCTCTGAATGGCACTTGAGACGCATGGTGAGCTTATATGAGTCACTCGATAATCGGAGGTCAGCTACCGCCTAGGCTAGGCGGTCGATGTTTGATATTCTCGTAGATCACTAGTAGGTGTACATTCACTTAGAAGTAGGATACAGTAAGATAGTGCGTTGTATTCAATGGAAGAGATAAAAATAAATAAAAACACAGGCTTCGACAAGGCTTTGGCGTGACTTTCATAGCCTAGACTCGGTGCCACGGCTAGCTAACCATGATTCTGGACCCTGTGAACGGAAGTTATTCAATGTTCCATTACTAGAAGTTCGTTGAAGCTTACTTTGCGATTTTTCAAGCGATGAGATCTAAACCTCCTCGCACACCATTGCGATGAAGTGACTGGTACATCGTCAGGGGGAAAGGGGTTGCTTCGTCTGGCGTTAGTAATGAGGCTGCTCTCCTCACTCAAAGCTTGTAGAAGGACATCATCGTTAGGTCTGGTGAAGTAGGCAACAGACCATCGCTCGAAGCAGCGTTGATCGCCGGGAGGTGGACTGTATCTCTGTCAGCAAAGAGGATATTCTACACAAAACATAAGTAAACCATACCAGACGCGATGATTACTTGATTGGAGGATACCACCACTTAGTATCGACAGAGCGTCTCCGATGTTACATATCGCGTGCTTCGGTAGAGGCTACGATCATATTCAAAGGAAAGCACGGAGAGGGAATGAAAGTTGGGTCTTACCTTGACGTAAACCCATTCCGTCGTCCCAGGAGGGAGGACTTGTAGACCACCGAGTTTGTTGTGCAGCAATGTCTAAATTAGGAAAATACTCAGTAGATGCAAAGTAGATGCCCGATTGAATTGTCTTAGGCTTACGAGAGAGCCAAAATCGGTATGCGCCCCGAGATTCAGCTTCGTCTCCAGATTTGGCGGACTTCTTATGCACCTCGCCTCACTCGGACTGTGCTCCATTTGGGTGTGCTTCCGCGCCAAACACCCTTTCGGAAGACCCAGTTTATTGTTGAAGATGTTCAGGATAGTTTCGCTAACTTGGATGGATTTCCGAACGAAGGGTTGGATGGCTGTTTTCATGTAGGCGTTGACAGTGCGAGAGTACGACCGATGGATAGGTCTGGGCCAAGCTAGTGCATCGTCTGTGGAAACGTTAAGAAATTCGACGTTGTCTTTGGTGCCAGCGGCGTCGGTGGCGATGGTCCCTTTTGATTTATATCTATTCCAGTTTCAATAAATGACTTCAGAGATTGAGAATCATAGCGTCCTACCCGAACGAAGAGCCGGAGTCGCCTTGTTCATAGTCAAGTTTCTCTTGGAGAGGCAGATCAAGAGTCTCCAGTCCCACTTGGAACATTCGATCCGCTTCTTCATCCATTTCATGGTTTGACAGACTACATGCTTGTTTAGCGGAGCCGCGACTGGTAAGCACAAGACACACGTACTACCAAAAGCCCAGC